>WUAP02191218.1:0-21862 GCA_015163945.2 Stichodactyla helianthus | reverse complement strand
TAATCAACTCAATATTCGAATAATGAAATCATTAATGGAATCTAGAGGGGCACGCTTCATGTCCTTTGACTGTAACATTGATAGGTGCATTACCTCATCTGAAATTCACCTGAATGACCAAGAAAATGACTTCCCTTCAAGGTTGGAGTAAACAAACATGTACTTCACTGCAATTTCTTCAGTTAGTCCAACCTCAATGCGACACCATTGTTTTGTCGTCATTCATGTGAATTTGGATAAGGTCTATCATCAGTAGTTTTATTGCTTGTATGCAATTGCCTTGCCTCCCCTCCCCAACCTTTCTCTAGGCAGTCCCATTAATGTATGTGACAATATGGTGGCACATTCTCAAGATTAGTATCATTGGTGTCAACTTACCAAATTCATTAAGAAGTATATTGCTATTGAAACATAGGTTACAAAGAAAATGACAGACCAGCGAGACATGGCATATGATGGCATCATTACATCAGGGTAACTATAATTTTTTTAAAAAAACACAACAATCACAATAATTAAAAACTATTTAATCAGATTAAAAGTAAAAATCTTTAAATTGCAGTCAGGATGCATCTTAGATTAAATGTATGGTGAGTGTGATCATCTGAGAGTAGTCTTCAGAAAGATTGTTACTGGGTAAATAATTGTTGTTTACTGATGTTTTTCAACAAGGGTTTATTTGATTTAATCACATTTTAAAAATTAAAAATAATTAAAAAAAAAAAAAATTCACAGTCACATACTTTGCAGTGGTTAAAAGAACAAACAGGCTGACAAAACTCCTCTCAAAAGTTGTAAAGTACTAAATAATAAACAAAAAATGAAATATAAAATATTTCAGTAAATGATTAGCCAACACGGAGTCAGCCATCACTGATTTTGAACAAAAATTAATTGCATATTAAGGAACACTGAAAGAAGTACTGTAATTCACTCTAAATGGCTCTGTTCAGGTAAGATTGTTTGCTAAGGGTTAAATACTAGCATTTTAATTCTAACTCACCTCATCTTTAATGTTTGAAGAAAATAAATAGAAGCCTATAGAATGAAACAAATATTTTACTCTTAATAAATCATTAATTTCAAGGATAAAATAATGATGCCATTATTGATGCTTTGATATTTAAATCTATGTCAATTGAAAGCTGTTTAGTTTGATATGAATTTTTCCACAAAAATCTTACCCAGCATTGAAGATATAAATATAAAAAACAGGAGCAACAACAGCATATCAAGAATTGGAGGTAGAGAAAGTACTATTTGTCTTAAAACCCTAAAAAAAAAAAAAAAAATCAACAGTTATTTCATAGTTTAATAAGGCAATTCATAATAAAAAAATATGTCCCCCCCCCCCCAAAAAAAAGAATCAGTTAATCAATCAATCAATCAATTCCCAGTTAAAAATTCACATGAGGTGGGACCTTCATATATATCCTCACAACACCCATGGTTTTGACATAGAATGGAAATTATGTTATACATTATTAGCTGTAATGAAATTTATTCCAGAGTATTTTATGATCATAAAAACAAAAATTAGTGCCACTGGTACCTTCTAGTTCCTCGCAGGTAGTTGCTGTCTATCAGAAAAAGAGGGCGTAAGGCTCTAGTAACTCTAACATGATTCTTACTTCTCACCAATACCACTATAGCTTCAACATATACAATACACAGAACAATAAACTGAAAAAAAGCACATGAAAATAGAGTTAAAATTAATATGATTTTGTGAAAGTTGGATGTCCAGTACTGGAATTACTTCTCTGTAAGAAAAAAATTTGTTGAGACTTAATGTCAGTAATTGAAAAAGCTATGCACTGTAAACAGCAGTGTGTATCTAAGAAGTTTATTTATTTTAAAACAATATATATTTGTAAAATATATTTTTAAATACAAAAACAGTCATGTCCTGTAATGAAATACAAATGTAAAAAATTACAAAAACTTTTTCAAGTATAAATACATCATGCATTGAAATAGTGTAAGAATTATATTCTAAACCTAAGAATACAATGTAAATGTATACAATTTTTTTGCATTACCGGTAGTCTACTGAAATATTAAATTACATTACAGTATACCTTAAACAAGGATCTTTTGTGAGTAAAGTAAGATTTGACTCCCTGCCACTTTATTTTGACAAAAACTCCAAAGGCAAGAATTGTCAGTGTTGATATTTCTAATACACCATGCACCTATGAAGTTAATCAAGCACAAACATGTAAAGACAAAAACTTGTATGAGTTGTAACTGAAATTGAAATCAAATCATTATATTGGAAGGTAATTTTATGGATTCTCCTCACCAATTTGCTGTCCACAACTCACGATATATGGACCACCAACCTCATTTTTGTGTTTGACTAGCCATAAAATAAAAATTTTATAAACTTGCATACTTGGTTTGTATATAAGTTATGTAACCTCATTTTTTCCAACAACTTTTTTATGGCCTGCATGCTACACCCTTGGATCATAAGGCAGTGAAAAAAAACTTGGTCCATGACTATATGGTACAGCCTTGCGCTCAGTTAATAACAGGTAAATGGTTACCATAGTATTCTTCTAATTTTCCCTATTTTTGCTTTTTCCAGTTAGACTGGGTAATTTAAATGTCATGCAGAATTTGAACTTTTACAGTATATTGATGTTGCAATGTTGTTTTTTTTTTGCTGCCATCAATCAATAGGAAATTCACATGGTATCCTAAATGATTTTTTGGAATAGGTGTATAATCAGATTCATGTTCCAAACTCTACTTACAGGAACTGGAAGTGTCAAAATATCATCTTTTGGAACTGTTCCAACTTTAGTCTTTTCTGCAAGTGCTAGGCTTAACAACAAAGCTGATGCCATCAAATCCACAATGTTGTACCATGTGCTATGGGCTATATTATACCACTGTATTGTTGAACGTGTTGGGTGGTTGTCAAACTTGTCATTATCAAGCCCTTCATTTAAGTAAATTGCAGCATCCTGGATGTGGGTAAAAATAGTTTCAAACACTCATGAATAATAAATGAGCATTTGGGCCTATCAAAAGCCTTGTATCAGTCACATGCATGAGGCTTTATACCCAGTAAAGTCCTCATTAGTATTCTTTATATAAAGAATACTAATGAAGGTGAATCTTTATATAAAGACTACTAATGAAGATGATTCTTTATATCAAGTTTCACCCAAGTTTAAATTGTGACGACTTAGTAAGTCTCACAAAGGACAGTCTCACAATAGATCACTGACTTCCTACCAGTTCGAAATGTTGAGCTAACTGTTCCTCTCTTAAACTGAATGTAATATCTTACATGTATGGGAGCTGTTTTGTGTACAGTGCACATATCCATGATGTAAAAGTTTTCATCAAACTATAATTTTGTACTTCTTTTGCAATTTTCATTTTCATTTTTAAACTCGATAAAACACTCCTGCTCATTTATTAAACACTACTTGTACAACTCATAAATAATTAATGAGCCAAACACAATAGAAATCAGTGACCATGGAGGATGTTGTAAATTCAGATACAAAATTGTCTTCATTTGCATAAACTTTAACTTGGATTTTCTCAGCCAAACTTGATTCATTTCGAAAAAAATCAGTAGAATATGAAAGCATACACCTAGACGTTGTACAAGTAATCTACAACATTTGCATCCGTGTTGTATCAGATTTACAATCACTCGCCTACGGCTCGTGTTGTAAATTCTGATACAACACGGCTGCTCATGTTGTATACATTACATAAAAATGAGTATACCAGTGATAGTTTTGGCAAAGTTGTAAACCAATAACACTCAACAGTTTGTTAACATTACTGTAAGAATTTAACTAAAATAAATTAACAATTGGTCACAAAATGTTTTGTGGTAATACCAAACTAAGTTATGAAGGTGCCATTCTGAGACATTAGTATGCATGAGCATAATTATTATGTCACAGTGCCCTTTCTTTATAAACATGCTTGATTGTATTGTACATGATTGTAAATACTGTGAATTCATAATTTGAAATATATTACAACATAGTGTATTGACCACTTTCTTTCACTATGTTTGGTGAAAGTGTATATTTGCAGAATAATTAATAAATTTTTGATCCACAAATGCATGCAGTAGTTACAGCAAATCGATCACTAGTTAGTAAATGGAGTAGAAATATCTTCCGCTAGTAACTGTGCAATGTTGAGTCAAAGTCGTAAAATCAAAAATAGTATCATGCTTCTGATTGATGAGCAGACTCAGCAACGATTATAGGCTGACCATGATATCGAACAAATATTATAAGTATAATCATTTCTACTGTATACCAAATCTGAAACTTTGATAAGTTCTTACTTGAAACACGAAGAAAATGTCCGCAGAATTTTCGTTTTCCATGTTTTCGCCTGAGTTCGTGTTGGGCCGTTCAGACTCGTCCATATCTGCCGATATAATTGGTCGAGTTGATTGGTTAACAATCAGTTTGTAATGAAATTAATGTCATTTAACAACAGGCTGTAGATGGATTACTAGCAGCATTTAGATCTTAGAATTGATAATATAGAGCGATTATTTCTTATACCTTGTAATAACGAGGGTAAATCATTTTTTTCTCCGTAGCAATTCATGGTAACAAAAAGTTGTACCCGATGTCGTTCACTGGTGCACGAATATTTTGATCACTATTATGTTGTGTCAGCGCAAGACAGCTGTTACACCACAGAAACCCCAACGATAGTGGCCAAGAAGCAAAAATCGGTAGGTTTTGAAATATCGGATTGCCAATTCTAAAGAGCGTATCCCAAATACGTGACCGGTTTTAATACAGAGAGAGCCTCTGGAGCTCAGGGAAGACTTATTTTTTGTTTAGCAGCAAAAAGCTCAGCATAAAAGTATACGATTACATTAGAATTGGTCGCACATGTTGGATTCACACTGCAATAATCAGGGTCCTAAACACTGATCATTGAATCCCATTTCCAAACCTAAATTTTTGCAAAATGCAATCCTTTAGATCAATTTCTCTAAATACCGAACTGCGTGAAAAACAAAACAATAGACCTCTTTACCTTCGTATGCAAATTGCCCATTTCAGACCACGTGGCATTCTCCTGGGAATTGTTCTTTTATTATGAAAATGTTAACCCTATCAACATAAGAAAGAATTAATTCCCAAGAGTGACATCACGTGGTCTGAAATGGGTAAACAAACAACGAAGGTAAAGAGGTCTATTAAAATAGACCTTTCCCTAATTCGCTTGGATGATCACGTAACAATGGTTTCAAGTTGAGGTTGGCCTTGATAAACAAAAGAATCAAGTTCAGTCTCGACTTGGAATCATTGTTTCGTGATCATCCAAGCGAATTCGGGAAAGGTCTATTTAATTGTTCAGTTGCAAAAAGGGAATAAAAATAAATTTTGAGATCTCTCAAAATTTCATCATTGGGAATAGACACATTTCACTAAATCCCGAGCTGGAAGACAAAAGATGAAACATTTTAATATGAGAATGGTCTTTATGTCACCTACGTTCCATTCCCAGCTCCTAAAATCGGTTTCGAGCGCTTGCAAAAATACAAGCGAATTCCTCTTCCTTTTGTGCCCACTTCAGAACCCTCACGGTTATTCACAATCGGTTAGATAACTAGCCTAGATCCCTAACCAATGATTTCGACGATTTTTGAACGGTACGTTTTGAAATCTTTGGATTTTTTTGGGGGGGTGGATTTCTTGCATAAGGACCACTATGCCGTCCTTGTTGACGCTTATAGTATTTTTTACACTAGATATTTGAGAACGACTATGTAATTTACTTGTTGTTGCATTATTCTATCCTGCGTTAAGCTTCGTTAACCATTACAGTTCATAATTGTTTATTTGTTAAGGAGCGTTCATTTTTTAACTTGAATAAAGTGCCACATCGACGGAAAAAATAGTATATATGAGGAAGAACAACGCATCCTCACTAGCTAGCCTCTTTTTTATCCTCGCACCTCGCCATAGTAATCAAAGGCAATTCAAATTGATCCAAAAATCAAAACGACTGAGGAAGCTAGTTATCATATATTCAGAAGAATCAAGTGAAGCTAAGTCAGTATTTTGGGACTCAGTTTTTATCAGACTCTGAATTCTGTTTCTAACTGCCTTCGACCCCAGGGGCGTAGGCAGGGGGTGGCAAAAGGGGCCAGCCCCAGCCCCCTCCCCCTTGGCAACAATTTTTTTTTTACTTTTGGTTCGGTGGTTCGAAGGGGTAAAACAAATTGCCGGCTTTTGGCTTTTTGAAGTCCCTTGAATTTCGGCTCCCCCTTCGGAACATCCTGGCTACGCCCCTGGTCCCTACCTCCGTTTTTGATCCCATGCAAAAATAGTTCTCTTTTGCGTGACGTCATAACTGAAGCCAAATGTGGGCGGCTCGAACCCGGCAAATGTATGCAAGCAAAGATAGAGGTACGATCATATTCAAGGCACTTCAAAAGATGATATTGAACCTAGTCGGGGAAAGAATAGACCTAGAACTATTTTTACTAGAAGTAACCACGTTTTGTAACTCCCTCGCGTACAGAGCTTAGTGACAAATAGCTACACAAACAACACTAGCCAACATTGTTATCAGTTGTTGGTTCGGGGTTGGCGTTTGTGTACAAACGGTCCCAACAAGGCCCAAAAATGTTGGGATATACGCTTTTTTGTGAGAGATTTCATGATACGATGTGTGTTTCGAGTCCAACATTGTCGGGCATGACGCCCAACATCCTGTCCAAACAGTGGCGTAGCGAGGGGGCCCCCTAAAAGTTTCGGCTTGTGTCTCTTTTTGTATGAAGGATGATTTCAATGCTATCACTTTAAAGTTTTACTTCTAATCTAATTCACAATATTTCACTGCTATCTCAGCATATCGGTTAGAGTTATTAGAAAGGAAAAAAATTAAATAGTTAATTTTGAGTAATTTTTGTTGTTCAAGAAAATGTCCCTTTCCCCTCTTTTGCTTAGGCCTCGCTACGCCCCTGTGTCCACGCGAACGAAACATTAGCTACGCTTTGATAACTGCGACTGACAAAAGAAAACATGTTGGGATTTGTTGGCTAAAACGTTTGAAACGTTTCAAACATCCAACAAGTCCCAACAACACGCAACATGGTGTTCAAACGCTCCTAAAATATGGGCTCAATGTTGTTGGTCAACAATGTTGGATACGCTCAATATTGCACGGGTCTTAAAATACTCACACTAAAAAACCGACTTCACAACCCTTTTAATATTTGAAACGCGTATAACAACTCACCGGAAGATCACACCGGACTATAAAGGAACCCCCACCCTCCGTGGCTGCTTCCCTTTAGAGTTGGACCCGGAAAAAGTTGTAATATATCTTTATCGATCAGTAAAAGTATATATAGTTTTGTTGATGAAGATGAGGGCCGAATGACTCGAAAAAGTATTGAAGTTACAAGTTGACCGTCTTGGCTTTTTCTGTGTTCAGACTAGTTCGCCATCAGATACGTGATTTAGTTGGAACATGATCATTAATTACTATATCTTTCACCTCATTTCAAGATCTGTAGTTGAGCGTTACATATCCGCTTTTATGTTCTCAGATGGACGGTGCCTATCTTCTTTCGGATTAGGAAATCAGTATGACCAAATCGTTCACCATTAGAAACTATTAATAACAGCTCTCATTTCTATAGTTTTGCTTGTGACGTACCTTATGATACTCGCCATATTCATGAACTCCATATTCATTTTCGGAGGATGATATCGGACGGTCCGTTTCATTGTTTCTTTCACTTTCCCTAAAAGTTTGTTCAACTTGTGAAATCGGAGCGATATCATTGAATTCCTTTTTTTCTAGTATCTGAACCATAACTGGTTGTAAAATCCCTCGGACGATGTTAATATAAGCACCTCCGACTAATTATACCAAAACTATGGTTATACGGAAATGTTTGAGGCTTGATTGTTCTAAGTGGTAATGGTTGATTGATTCGGGGAACGTATTTTATGAATATAAAAAAAGTCTTTACGTTAATATTCTACTTTCTTTGTTTTTGATTTATTTACTTTTATTCGCAAGAAGAGTCTATCTAAACACAATCAAAACAAAACACGTTAAGCAATGATACCTTACAGGCAGAGGCTGTTCCTCGTTTTCGAGCAGGGGGTGAAAAAAATAACCTATTTCATATCCATTTATTCCCTGAAACCTTGGTTACTGATGGCTTTAAAACGGACTATTTAACACTTATTTACTGTGACCGAGGGAAACGGTATTTTTTGTGGTCCCGAGACCACTGATGATTCCCGAAGCGGAGCTGAGGGAAACATCAGCGGTCGAGGGACCACAAAACATACTGCTTTCCCGAGGTCCCAGTAAATAAGTGTTTTATTATCATACCAAGTGTCAAGGTGAACAAAAAATGGAGAAAGAATGAATTTTTCAAATGTGGTGGATTCTGGTTTCCGGTTTTGATTTTTTCAGTCACGTGACTTCCGGTTTTGTTATTCCCGGTCCACAACATACTCCCTCCCAGACTTGTTGCCAGTGAGACAGTTGAATTTCTTCACGTTCACGTGATACAATCTCCACCAATAGAAATTGAGGAAAATTGAACTTTGACACTTGGTATATAATAATTTCATTTATCTCCTAATGCAGATCTAGAATTATGTTCGAATTTGCCAGCAGAAAGAAAATGAAATATACAGCCTAGAACGTTCTTATACATGTGGTCTGTTTATCGGTTACCATGAGGGAACATCAATGGATACGGTAAACAAAAAAAAAAAAAAAACAAAAAAAACAATCTCAATATTCATTTTGAAATTAATTTCTTATGAGGTCTTTTTTCAGTTCAGTGGTACAGACCGATCATAATAATGTTCAATCACCAATGCAAAATATATTAAAACCACAAATGACAATCTTTCTCATTTATGTTCAAAGTCTCTCCATCTTTTTCAAATGTACTGAAACAGATAACTATTCCTTGGTAAATACCGTCGGTAATTTTGGTTGGATTCTCTGATTCATGTCAGAGCGAAATAAGATACTTTGAAAATATTGTTATGCAAATGAACAGCTGATAAATTTCATCCAATCAGAATCTAGGAGCGAAGTAAACACATCTTGGCTCGAGCAAAACAAAAATACATCTAGCCAACCGCGCTATGTCATGTATAATACGTTTCCCTCTTGATATGTACTGATTTTAAGCGCTAAAAGCAGGACTTAAAGACATACTGTAGTCTAATGTTATTTAAGAATAAAAATGTATCGTTAAGTAACGAATAGAGAAACACAATCATACAGTAAAAGTTTTCGTTTTATTGTTTTTCAATGTCAAGTTCGACAATTTTTGGTTATATTTACAAATATTAAACTCTTCGTTCAATCGAAGTTTAAAAAACAAAAATCACATTTAGTTATTACGCTATAACTCTGTGCTTTTTTCATACATTGATAAATCTCTCTCTCTCTCGATACTCAAGCGATTTTTTAAATTTTAGTAGTCTCTCTATTTACAGTTTTATAGTCATTCGCTTCAAATATTATTTTCATAAAATTTTACTATGTATGTTCCCAACCAAAAGAGCTTACTCAAAAAGAAAACGTTGCATTTTCGATTACTGATATCTTTAAGGCTCTCTATATAAATTTAGACATATATATACATTTACTGTACAAAACTTTCTTCGTCTCAAAATATGGCCACGATAAAAAACAATGGTGACTACAAGCCTTCACAGACAAGTGGTTATTCCCAACCGTTGTCCTTTATCATATGGATCATCTCGATTATGAATTTTCCTTCTTTGTATTTCTGGCTATTTTCAAATGCGTGTTCCTGAAAAACAAACCAAGATACATTCATATTTTGCTGGCTGTTTATTCTTCTGACAGCGACTGATCGACCAGCAAACCAATGATGTTCTGAGAGCGGAAGCGTACGAAGCATCGACCCTCGGTTTTCTGTCTAGTGAACTTACAAATCGCTCTACTAAAAAAATATTATCGCTTTACTTTACTCACGTATTTCCAACCCAATGTGGTTTTACAGCACTCGCAGTAAATATCAGAGACTGCGTGTAAACCCGTCAGAAGGACCCTCTCCTCGGCTGGACCACAACCAACATTGACACTGTAATAGAAAATTAGGAAAACCAAAACATAAAATTATGAGTTTAAAAGCGAAAATTCCTTTGCGTTTTCGATCGAAACTTACACTTTATTGAAAAGGTATGCTCGTCCTTGGCTCCCTTGAAATGACTGAAAGTCAAAATAGATGAACTTTTTGTTACGTTTGATCCGTCGTGTATCAAAACCTTCCTTGATCGACAATTTCGTCCTGAAAATGACAGATTAATTATAAACTGACCTTAGAAATAAGTTCATCATGGTTAGCCAGGTGAGCTCTGCAGTGGATACAGCTATACCTTCGATGGCAATCAACAAGGTAGTCTTGAAACGTCTTAACCATTGTGGGGAAATCGAGGCATGGAAGATCGCACGAACAGAATTTTTCGCAGTAAATTGGCGCAATCTTTCGCAGAAGAAGATGTTCGATTGCCTTATTCTTGATTTATTTACGTTTTCTCGCTGTTTTTGGTAGGAATGGCTAATGCTTATGCACTAAAAGCCGAACAAATGGAACGCTCATCTGTGTTGTTGTTTTGAAAATTTTCTTGCGCTTATCCGTGTTATCATTTTTAGTTCGAAAGAGTACACGTGACACCAGTTCTTCTTTGTCAAAATGAACCAATCATAACAAATGCCTGTCAACATTTCACCAATCAAAGCTTAATAACCGTAGAGGAAACAAAAGCTGTCAAAAGATGGCACCGTTCCAGCTCCGTCGCCCATGACAACATCCTCTACAGAAGATTTTTATGGCTGTGTAAAGTAATTTATTTGATGAAAATTTAAGATTATGTAATTGAAACTAAAAGAGAGAGAGAGAGAGGAAAAAAAAAAAAAAAAAAAAAAAAGACTAAAAGGAAGAAAAATTAACTTTGTTTTCGATCTATTATTAGATCATTTACTATTCTTATTCATTTAGTCATGATGGTATTTTTCTTATTTTTACTCTTATTTTTTGTTAATGGTGAACAAAACCTATTATGCTTGCATAGCTTGATCTCCCAATGACTCTCGAAAAATAAAGAGTATCTATATACAATAATAGTACTCTTACATTTGCATGACCTTTTATGGCTAACCGAGATCCAGCCAGACCAGTGATGATTCAACGATCACTTGGGATATTGTACTTTGCGCATACTTATACGATTTCTAGATTACGTGCACACGTAATATTAGCAAAATAATAGGAAGCATGTCTTCTTTTAGACCAACAACTGCGAACATTCACTCGCTCAGTATTAGCCAGCTCTGGCTGACACGAGGGAAACATGTGAGACAGCCGTGCTATTTTTTGATTAGTTCAATGTCCCTTCATTTTTTTCTGCTTACTGCAGTTCTGGAAGAGTAATTCTATGAGCAATGGAAAAAAAAAAAAAATTCCCGCAAAGCATAAACGTACGAATGTAAAAATCCCAGCATAATTGTTTCCCCAAGTCGTTTTAGTAAATTACGTAATTCACAAGAAAACTCATCAAAGCTGTTTGGCTGAGCGCAAAGGATTATCCTAAGTGCGTGTTTTTTGTGAGGTGTTTTTGTTCAAGACAGTGGAAAAATCACACATAGGAGTTTTCGTTGCTTTGTTCAAATTCGTTAAGCTTTACCCGACCGCGGCTATGTGGAAGATATTTGGGATAATTAGTGATAAATATGTAAATATTTTTTCTATATCTTGGTTTATTTTTGCTTTCAGTGTTGCCGAGTCACGGTAGGTATGCTTTAAGGATGTTAGTGGTTGTTTTGAACAAAAGAATATGTTATCGTGGGCCCAAAAGGTACTACATAACATTGGTTGGAACTGCTTTGGAAAAAAGGCAATTTTTAACTCGGTCTTCATTGCAGAAAATCATTATCAACAACAAGAAGAACAATAGGAATAATATTTATGATTATAATAAGGATAATAAAATAACAACAACAATAATAATAATAACAACTATAGCGATAAATGTGTCAATTTAAGATCACGTGACAATACTTATTTTGGTCAGTTTTACGGCTAAAATGCATTCTGGACCTAAACTTAAACAGGAAAAAGTTATATATAATAAGACAATGAACTATGAATTAACATAACAAAATGAATGATAATAGAAATTTGAAAAAAAAAAAAAAATCTATTAGGTCAAGCCGCTTTCTTTCTTTCTTTTCTTTTCTTTTCTTTTTTTTCTTTTTTGTTTTGGAAAAATTTATCTCCTTTTTTAATCTAGAATATTCCTTTTTATATCATTGCAATAAACATACAAAAGGTGGTCCTTGCGGAATTGTTCTCGACTGAAATGATATTATCATGACATGTATTCCGAAAACAGATAGAAGTGGAAAAAATTATAATAATAACTGAAAAGAAACTGTGTGTGCGAGTGTGTGAAAATTAATATGCTCGTGAAATTTAAGTTTTTTCCTATTATCTTTACACCTTAGTACAATTTCATGAGCGAGAATATCCATACTTTAAATGAATGAAGTAGACGACCTGCGTCAAAGTGAATAATTAATGATTCCTTTTCCTATTACAGTAGTGTTACTGACGTAGTTCAAGGGCAGACTGACGAGCGTACCACCATGGTCATGGCTTATTTTCCCAATAGCAATTATAAAGTATCATACAGTTACGCGAATTAACAGATAGAACTAGAACAGCTTCTCCCTTTGTACTTTAGTTTCAGTTACTAAAATACAAACTGGAAGTGACGTCATCGCTTGTAGTCGGTAGGGCGCGAAGCCGTCACAAGCCGCAGGCGCAGTTTCCTGATGACTTTACCTTGTCTTGTTATTTCCTGCAGAGTTCTTCGTTGTTATGTTTAAAAAATGAAAAAGAGTTGAAGCTAACCTCAAAAGTGGTCGCAGATATATCAATTAACTACATCCAGGTACGGAAATTCCGAATCTATGAGCGGAATGCAGTATTTATCAAAATGCATGTCTTTTATTTCACCTTTAATTATGTTTTTCTTAATCATCAAGAAAATATGTTATATTACGCTGATTGGTCGAGAACTTCGGCATTTCTCGATAATCACCTACAAGAGGTGAATCTACGATTACGCACGCTTACTTTTTTGATACGCGCCGCTTGCGCAACACGAAATAAATATATATTTATTAAAATAAATCGATGTTGTCCATTTTCTTTCAAATAATCACAATTGTAATGATACTAAAATAATTATTCGCGTCAGGCTCAGATTATGGCTGAATATTTACCTCGACTTCCTTCTCGGTATAATTGTTAAATAATACATGTTCAGTGAAATTTGTCTGGGATGCGTTTTTTCATGTGTTTTTTTGAGTAAAAACTGTTGTTTATAGTGCTGACTATATCTTTCAAAGAGTAAAATATTCGCCTAGATTTTCATTAATAAGTTTTTATTAATAAGTTTTACCAAGTTTCTCGGGTGGCCGATATAAATAAAATCAACCTTGACTGTTAAGAGATAACAGCAGCCGCTGTGGTCGCATTGATCCGGGCTCATCATTAACAAAAATCATTAACCATTTGATTAACCAGAAGCCAGTTCGGTTTTGGCTTCTGTGCGGTTTTATCACTAACCACGACCGCGATCACTACATTTTTGTATACGTGTGTATAAAACATCTGTTTTTTTAAGTTTCAGTTATTGTCGGTTAATCTCGAATTCGTATCTTCTAGTTTCTCTGTGTTATCTAATTCAGATCTTCCGCCAATCGTGACCGATCCCACGACTGATTTAGTTTTGTTCAAAATAAACATTTGGGATTATTAATATGGAACTTGCCGAAGTAATTTAAAATATAACCTATAAATCAATAATTTTGGAACGTTTTAGAAACATAGGATGATATTCCCCAAATTTATAGGCTTTGTATAAAGAATCAAATCAACCAATGATTTTCACGCCGGCTCGCATAACTCCCGCCCCCAAAGATGATTGACGGACGAGAAAAGCAAAAAAATCCAAATGATGTTATTATAATGTACGCTATGCATAAAGCCACAACTAATTTGCATAAAGCCACCCCTAATTTGCATAAAAACTAAGCTTAATAAATTTTGAAAACATTTTGACTTCACATGAAAGAGCATCAGCGAAGTAGTAAATGCGTATAGTTTCAAAGAATAATGGTAAATCCTTGCAGAGTTATAAGCATTTAAAATGTGCTAAAAACATGAAAACGAGGCTGGTCAGGCCTTGGCTGTGTTTTACATACAAATCCTAAATTTAAATCGCTGTAACTTGTCAGGTATTTGTGCTAAGACCCTGAAATTTGATTTATTTACTAATGTTAGCATGCTCTTTTGACGGCTGGTTGTTATTACTTTAGCACATGAGCAGAAAGCAGTATTCCTGATTCAGTGAGGAATACTGCTTTATGCATAGCGTGTATACGGGTCGCGATAAAACGATTTGCGCTGTAGATTTTATAATTTTGAAATCCATTTTAATAATCGGTTTAAATATTTATTACGTATAAATAGACTTTGCGCAAGTCTTTATTCATTGGTATATGGTAGTTTCGGTGAGTGGGAATTCACCAAATTTGGAACATAATTTGTCATTGTGCTAAAAGCAAAATAATTAATGCAATTTATAAGTTAGGTTTACGTAATAGGTATTAATAACGAGTAATCATAAAACGTTTGACGCCTGCATGTTGTTGCCATTTGTTATGCTACGCTTTGTAGAAATTGATAGAAATTGATAATATCCAAGTAATTAACGTTCGTTTTGATAGTTATCAAATATTGGTTCTTGCAAGTGCGGAGCCAAATGTTGTGTGGTAATAACCAGCTAAATAATGCAATTACCAGTAAGGAATTCGGGTTAATAATTGTGAAACCTTATTGAAATTCACTGTAGAATTTGGTAAAACTGAGGTCAACGTAATCCTTGAGATCGCTGCAGTTGGTATTTTGCAGTTTTATATGTAATCGATAATGTTGTCATGTTTTATGCACCCTAGGGAGTAGAACAGTTTAAAATAATTTTGCGGTTTGCTTGGTTATATCTCGTATTGTTAATTTTTGTATTGGTTATTGTATTATCTGACACCACACGTCATATTGATGTCCCAGCAAAGAAGCTGTCCTGTAACTCTAGAGTATAGATAGGATGTATGTGACGTAAGAAGTTAGCAAAAAGGTTTTAGAAAGCGTGTGCTAGAGAGGGAGCTGGCGAATAAACCAAATTGGAAAAGGTACGTTCCAGCCTCGTAGATCCTGGTCTGGCCTGACACATTGTTAGAAGTATTTTTCTTTCAAGGGCTAGAGCCTAGCCTAGAAAACTTTCCAGTTCACCTAGGCTCTAGGCATAATTTATCGTACAGTTTACAAACAACAATTAATAGAAATGTGTAAAGGTAATGTATATATCTAAATCTTTGAAATATTTATATTTGTAACAAAATGCAAAAATAAAATTGAAATTGTCCACAATTTTTTCGAGTTGAATTAAATAAATCAACGTTATCTTATTTGTTCACCTGTCTTACATCTTAAGGCTTTCCGGCTGTCCGTCTAATAATGAGCAAGAGACTGCTTTGAGTTCAACTGTTTTTCATTTATAATGACTAAAAACCTCCGCTGATTAATGAGCTATCACGCTGGGATTTTCGACTATCAATACCCAAGTTTTTAGTTCCCTAGAATGATTTTCTAGACTTAAGTTTCAGTATATTAGACGGTTCATGTGGAAAACTTATATAGTAAAAACCAAAAGTCACAATTATTCTAGAAACAAACAAACGAACAAAATGATAACAAAGATCTTATAAAAGGCTAACAAAGATCTTAAACAGAGTAATCTTCAGGGCTACATGCTGCATTTTCTACAAGTATAACAAATATTTTATTATATATTCATTCATTTTATGAGTAAAACAACTGACGGTTCCATGTTTGTGACTCGTTATATATATTGTATTTGTTTAATTACTTTTATGGGAAAATAAACATCTGCGCAAATCTGCAGTGTAATTATTTTTCAAAACCATTTCATTTATAAGTACCGTAAAAAGAGTCAGAGATCAAAGAGTAAGATGAAATACTGAGAAATAAATTGAAAAATAAATAGATAGAATAAAAGAATAAATAGATAAATAAAAAGAATTAATTAATAAAGAAATAAAATTTAATAGCCAATTAGAGGAAAGAAGAAGCAAACAAAAATGCAAGACTAAATGAGCAATTTGAAAATAATTTACTGATAACTTTATAGCTTTGAAAGACTCAGCCACTTGCTTAACTCCACTCTACTTTAATTCCTTTCGTTTACAAGATTTTCTGTATAAAACTAGTATTTTCCGCTCACTGAACTCTTTCCTCTCTTACATTCGCCACCCTTCATTAGCATACATGACGTCATTAACATCTTGACATTAACTATAATAGACCTTTTTAGTGGACTAACAATTATTTTCTCTATCTCTTTTTTTAAGAGCAAAAAATGATCATTTAAAATAATGAAGAACAAGAACACGAAGGAGAAGAACAGTTAAACATGCAATTAAAGGATAAAACGGAGTCACAAATAGACTTTTTCTAATATCTCTATGAGGTGTCCATCTACTTCAGTATTGGCCCAAGGATTGACAAGATGTTCTTTATTAAAATTATAGGTCTAGAGGTCATGAATCTCAGACGCTCTTTTTATTCCTCTTGACAATTGATAATTTGGCTATTGTCGCTTGCCGCTATGTTCATCTATTCAAACGTCTGCCTTTTTTAATTTCTGTTACAGCTCCAATTCCGTGTACATAACTGAGGCAATACCACCCATTATGAACGGTTATTTTTTTATTGTGCTAACAAGCACATTTGTTTCCATTTTACGAGGCCGTTGATAATTCACCTACACTTGCAAATGCCATCTTAAGTATGATCGCCCACCCTCGAAAAAGCATGTATACACCAAATTGAAAAAAACGTTGTCAGGTTCAAAAGGTTAAATCATCGAAGATAAGACCGAAAGGGGTTATGGGTAAGCACTTTGTAAGGCCCATATTATATGCATAGGATATTGGTTAGTGTTTCCACTCTCGAATATTGCTTCGAATTCTCGAAGAAAGCAATATTCGAGAATTATAACAATGCTCAACGCATATTATGGGCCTCATTAACTCTTTACCCAGAATCCCTTCAGTCTTACCTTCTATGATTTAACCTTTTGAACCCGACAACGTTTTTTCAATTTGGTGTATGCCATTTAGAGTTACTTGTTAAAACGCTCATTTCTTCATCAGTGTTTGAGTGCCAGGCTACTCCTGTATAATATCATAAGTGTTCAACTAGTGTATATGTTTTTTACGCCAAATGATTAACCCATCAATTTTGGGAGAGGGGAAAATCAGGCAGGTGCTCTCAGTTTTTTGTGTGTGTTTGACCATCTTGGGGGCTCTGTCAACTCGACAAGGATATTCAACACTGCTATAGGAAATGACTTTAAAAGCTTCTGTTTTAATAGTCTTTATATTTAACAGGGCACGCACTGCTCCGGAATTTCTGGAAAACTCCTTGAATTTCAAAAAATTTTTCCAGGGTCCTGGAAAATTGTAATTTTGGCACAAACTCCTGGAAAACTCCTATTAGTATTAGGTTAAATATTAGAATAAAATAGAATAGAAACTTTATTAATGTGTCAAAAGAACATCTAGCTGAGGGAAAAACCCTCTACTAATAGGGGACACCTACAATATAGTAATAAAATAAAATTCATAAAATATACAATATATATTAATTAAATACTAAATTGATTCTTAATTGTAAAACGTAAATATTCTAATATACGATGTAATAAAAATCCTTATCTAAAACAACTTTTAAGATAAAATCTTATCATATATAAATACATGAGTCAGCCTTTCAACTATTACACACACACACACAAAAGAAAAATTGTTGAATTGTCTGACATGGCATTTCAAAGTTAAGGGCCCTGGAATTTTTATATTTATACCCTGGAATACTGCTGGAAAACACCTGGAATTTTATAATCTTCTAGTAGTGCGAACCCTGATTTAAGGCTTCTTATTTGTTGTAGGCTTCGAATAATCCTTTTAGTTTTCAGCCGCAGTTTTCTTTTCTTGCCATAACTTTTATGCCCACACTTTTGAAAATACCTTTTCAAAAACGTTTTGTTTGCTAAATAAAATGTGTAATTGTGTTTGAGGTCTTTAAACTTTGAAATGACTTTTTAAACTTTCTAGCCTCTTTGATATTATTGTGGGGGAAAAAAATTATCCATTTTTTTTATCAAAAGCACATAAGGTGACAGTTATAATTTATAGCAAATCCCACTTCACTCTAACATTCTGATTTGAAAATAGACCGGCGATAAGACATGCACGACCCATTTAGAGCAGGTCTTGCCATAGTTTTTATCGTGCAAGGCGGGGTCATCATGTTCTCATCCCGATGTACAGTGAACTTTTTAACAGCTAACTTTCGTCACGTTTCAGAAACTTTAAAACATTTTTTAAAGATGTGCTTCATAAATCGTCATTGAACCTTTTTACGCGTAGAAATTCTTAATAGGATGTTGTTAAAGTAATAAATTACAGAAACCACGTTGGAGAACAAAATTTACGCATAGAGTGTCATTTCCCCGCCTAATGAGATAATTGACCATTATTCTTTATTACTGCAATGAGACAGCTTTTTTTCCCCCACTGCCGGCATTGGTCAATAAATAAAGCCCGTTTGGCATGGCGTGAGAACTCTGTCCTGGTTGACCATCTCGAGCAATCTCAACCAATCTCACCATGATCCCATAAAACCAGAGTATAAAAGGAAGACCACTGTTAAAGGTTCATCCACAAAACCCAATCATCATGACTACTCAGTGGATTCTCTTGCTCCTGTTTGGGTGTGCCTTGGCCACTCCTTTTAGTAGACTGTCTCCATAGGAAGATAAGACGACCTAAAACATTTACTACATGGACGTTACAGTTAAATAGATATTACCTTTAATAATCAACGACGTTGTTTCATAACCTTAGGACGCACGTAATTTGTTTTTTAATTTTCGTTTTGAGGCGATAGGCGATAGTCGATAGTCGACGTTTCTATGTCCCTGAGATTAAAATTGATAAAAGTGCTGCCAAACCCAGTTGGTAGTAATTATTCCAATTCTTCCTGGAAAATTATGTCTCGTTATTTGGTTGGGTTGCACTCTTTCCAATAGTCCAGTTTCATATTCCATAATTACCGCTGTAATCCTTGCCCACGGATTCATTTGTACATCATTAGCGTCGCTTATAGGTAAGTTATTCATAGCGGAGCCCCATACTTTAGAAAAAATGATAACCCCATCGAGTTGATTTTTCATGGCTTGAGTATACGTCACTTTCGTCCGTGCCCATCGCAATGCTGATTGGCTGTTTGCTCTTTGGCGGGAACTTGTCCGAGCAGTTTTTGCTTTTGAAAACTTTTACCGGTAAAATATTTACTGTTTAGAACAAGTACAAAACATTATCCAAGAGAGAATCCACTGTTTTCAGGACAGCAAGAACTAATGAGCTACAAACCACTGTTTCCATGGAAAGAGTGCAAGTTTAGCTTGTAATTTACGTTTTTTTCAACAAGTACACTGTTAGAGGGCCTTGCATTGTCGTTAAAACGCCTGAATTTATTGGAACAGGTAGAACACTTGAAAGTTGAACTTAAATACAAAAGGAAAGTCCGTTAAATTACAGTATAAATATTCACCATTTATTTTCCAGCATCTTATATTGTTTCTTACAAAAGTAGTGAATAAAACACCTTTTTGACATCTTTCCAAATCAGCCTCTTGTGTTTATATCTATAATTAATGCTAAAGCTTTAAATTTGTTTTGAAAAACTTTAAACTTAAAACTAGGAACGTGGAGAAATCTTTAGATATGTAGAAATCTTTAAATCACCGAGTATTTGTCGTTTGAAAACAACTAATAAGACTTAAGTACTCAAAAGCTTTTAACTTATATACAGACACTGCATGCCAGGGTTTTAGGCAAATAATTTTGTTGTTATGTTTTTGATGTTTTTCCGTGCAAGGAAAAACTACCCTAGTAAAACGGGAAAAACTGAAAGTGAGTGAGCCGTCCTCAAACTTGAAATCATGGCTCGGTTTAAACAGAATAAATCTTGAAAAAGTTCAACAAAAGGAAGTATTGCGGTTATTTTTTTTACAATTTTAAATAACATTACCTTAGTTTTTCTGTTGCTAGAATTCTTCATGAAAAAACAAAAGAATTATTTAAATGCTATTGGAGAAAGGTTTTAATACCAAGGAGATTTGCGAGCGGCTTTGCCGTCAAGTTGAAAATTAAACTTATTCAAGTTCGTTTACTATGATAGAAAAAAATTTATGTCACTTGTTGGTTGTCTGTATTCTCCATCAATGTATGAACAGATTGACTTACTTTTGAATATATCTTGGTCGTTTCGCTCGGTGGCTGAACTCTTTTCTACGGTGGCCCATAAGGGCAAAACACATTTCAATTTGCTTAACTGGAACACAACAATCTTTCGCAGAACGCAACAGTCTTTCACAGAACACAAGAATTTTTCACAGAACACAACAATCTTTCACAGAACACAACGCAATTTCACAGAACACAACGCAATTTCGCAGAACACAACACAATTCGGTGAACTAGTTTTGTAATGCATGTCAAATTCACACTAGAGGTCCTGGATATCTGGGCTGATCATTCAGTATTTGTTGCATCATGTAACGTGTTATACCAAGCAGAGTAGTTCATAAAAAATTTACTGAAGTGGCCTCCTTTCTATTTTTTTGTGGAACACACGATTATATATCAGTACGTATAAGGTAAGGTAAAATGTTAGCATAGCGGCTACGCATGCTTATCGGCCTAGCGATACAGAGTCTGCTTTAAAACAGTCAATTTAATGACAGTCAATTAATTGAACTTAACCAAGAACTGATATAAAATATCTGGACTGATATCTCTTTTTGATCCAAAGGAAATGAATCTGAAGACAATCAAAAGGACATGTACGTAGTTAGTGTAACGATATTATATTCCTCACCTACCCCTCACCTGTAACAAAACATCATTTGTACGTAACGCATTTGCCAGTTAAATACTGTAAACGCTTGATGATCATATTGGGAAAATTCGACTTTTAACTTAATTGTTTTTTATGTAATAATGTGGATTTCTAATGAAACACACGGAGCCACCAGCGGACCAGCCCCCTGCTGTGGCTACGTATGTAGCCGTGTGGCCTTAGGGCTACGGAAACGGAGATAGGCGCTGCCCTATACGTCACTCGGCGTGGGTAGGATTTAGCTTTTTAGCTAATGAATAATGGCAAGAGAAATTACATTAAATAGATGACGGACATCCAATTCACTGTCTTATTTTCCTTTATAAACATTTATTCCACTTACTGTACACTGTGAGTGATTAAGACATCTGACAGCAACAAAATTTGCTAAACTTCCGAACTGATTCACTAGTAGCGTTTTAGTTAAGATGAGGTGGTGAGATGCTAATACTTTCACATCCCTTACTTGCTTTTAACGTGCCCCTAACGTCTTTCCTATAATAAAGGATTAAAGATCTAGAAATACAAATGAGATGATGTCAACGGGGTGTAAATCATAAATACAAAAACAGGCTAAAGTAAATTACAGATGATATTTTATGTGTTCAATGCATTAGCCTCAGTTGAATGGCCAAACTAGACCCTGTGATCAGGGTGAACTCGTGCCCTGGGTGCTTGTGTTGCTGTGTTGAGCCTGGTACTGTAGGGAAG
>WUAP02191107.1:0-21865 GCA_015163945.2 Stichodactyla helianthus | reverse complement strand
AAGAAGAACAAGAAGAACAAGAAGAACAAGAAGAACAAGAAGAACAAGAAGAACAAGAAGAACAAGAAGAACAAGAAAGAACAAGAAAGAAGAACAAGATTAACAAGAAGAACTAAGAAGAAGATTGAAAAATGGAGGGATAACTGAATGGACAATCAACTAAGAAAGTGTGAAAAATTATAAGACCAATAAGCGAGAAAGAAGTGCTAGTGGGATTGCTTTAAACGGTTAATATACCAAATGGCGATGAAAATTAAATGAATGGGAAATGGAAATTCCCATGTCCCATGTCCGGGTCATTTTACAGCTATTTCAAAACAGGTTGACGGAGAAGGCGAATTTGGTGATGTGATTATAGCTAGAAGAATTTCCACATATTCATATCTTGAATAACTAAACAATGCCTGCTGAAGATCTTCACTGAACAAATATGAAGACATTCTTATTGCTCCACAGTTCCTCAGTTTTGATCGTGTAATCGCCAATCACTGATGACCGATATTCACCATTCGTCGTTCGCGCGTCAACCTTTTTGAAATAGCTGTATATCAAAGTCCAGTGAAAGTTATAAATAATGTAATAAAATGATCGTCTTTTGAGTGTGCGCCCTGATTTGGTGTCTGGATTTCAAGAGAGTTGCGACTAGAGCCGGCTGGTAAACCTTGTCAGTTAGTACCTGTACCATTAGAGTCATTGATATTATAAATGATGGCGGATAATAGGGGTTACTGCCAAAATGTCGCACACAGCACGGCTTTCAACCTTGAGTAGTATTTATCGGGTTTTGCTCTATATATTGACGTCAATTTAACTACCAGGAAAAACCGGAAATTCCAGTTGGAAAAACAATTGGTATGTGTCATTCCGATTGGAAAGTTTCGGAAAACTCAGTCTATCGAGCGAGGTAATCCACTTTTCCCGCTCTTTCTGGTTCTTCCGGTAGGCGCGTGTACCATTTGTGTTTTCCCGCTCTTTTTGGTTGAAAGACGTGCGTACCATTTATCGTTGTTTTTAGCAAACGAATTTCCAACCGGATGGATTGGTTTGAATGGAAAGCACCCCTTTTCTTTCTTTCTTTCTTTCTTTCTTTCATTTATTTTAAATAAGAATTACAGTAACAGTTGCTATGAGCCAGCTTTTCTCAGTGCATTTATTGTTTTTGTATATGCCTTTGGATTCAAACTGAAATGGATACCAAGCCCTAAAATAAAACTAATTATATTTCATTAGTTTCCCCCCTGCATTTTTAAGGCATTTGTATTTTCAAGGTCTAGCTACAAATATTCTATATACATATTCATCTATTTTTCTTTGCATTCCCAGGTTATTTAAGCTAGCCCACAGTAGACCATTTCCCGGGTTGCGGTTGACTTTGACAAAGACAACAACTTACTTGACAGTATAATTTTTTAATCAAAGTTGAAGTTACGGCATTCTGCAATTTCATATCAACAGATGGTAAATGCCGGTCGCGAACGTCAAAAGAAAGAAAGAAGTTTCGAATAATTTCTAGAGCGGGAACTTGAAGGATAGAACATTCTGCCCCTCCTACCTCCCATAAAGCCCTTTTGTCAAACTTTTTCTCAGAAACCAGAGATTAATTCCGATTATTACATTAAATGAGGCATATGACTGATCAGTTTTAATATGGTAAGCAACCTTTTGAAAAACTTAGTTACGATGACTAAGATTGGAGATTATTTATAAACATGTAGACTTAGTTTTCATTGCCCTGGGGCTTATTGCAGCGAGTATGGGGTGATTTTTAAAAGATTGTGCTGGAACTGCGAGCGGATGGTTCGATATTTTTAGCGACGTACGGCGCAAAAGTCTTGACAGTTCATTACAAAATAAGCTTCCATTTTGAGCTCGGATATTTTGGTTGTAGAACTTTTGAAAATATACTTCCCTTGGAGATTTTTTTTTAATGTTTGGATAGTGCTTTAAGAATTAGAAAGAACAACGTGTTTCAAGCAGAAGTTACAAGTGAATGCAAAGAGGTGTAACTAAGTCGCGTATGACTAATCTTCCATGGAGGGGTTAGCACCTGTACAACGGCGAACAATCCACAAGAGAATGCAGAGCCTGAACAACCCAGGACCATCCAAAAACCTTTTTTGAGGTCGCAAAGAAAACTTTACCTCACGTACTCTCAAAATTTTACATTTTGTAAGATTCCTTAATGGATTTTTAACGACCCATTTTGTAAAAATGTCTTCTGTTAAATAAATAATAATGTATTGCTTTGGGCTATTGTGGTGCACAACCCAATATGGGGCCTGTATCGTCGTTTAAAGCAAATATTTCTTTATATTTCTGCATAAACTAAGTCAGAAAGCTGACAAAACAACTGCAGGCCAACGGCCTACTGTTAAAACTGGATTAAAATGTAGGTTTGATTTACAAAACTTCGCGTGTGTTTTTATGTTTCATGTTTGTTTCGGCGTAAGTTGTCAAGATTCCTACACAAAAAATATTTCCAAAAGTTTTAACTCTTTAACTCAAATTATTTGCTACAAATTTATTAATATTAATGTTGTGGCATAGAAAATCATTTCAGGATTTTTGGTTATGGCTTGAATGCGAAGGGTCAAGTGAAAAAAAAACACATGAAAACTGATTATTTGTCAAAAATTAACCAAATATGAAAAGTGTCTGAGGAACCACAAACCGGGCCACAAACATCTGCCGAAAACAGAAAAACAAAAAGATTAGTTCAGAAAAAAGGCAGTAAATGAGCCTAACTAGCTTGGTTTGCACATTCATTATCCACTAAGGACAAAACCCATTGTAAAAGATAGCATGCTTGGGTGATCAAGGGTGCAGTTCAAGTCTATTCACCATGTGAGTGTAAAGAACAGAGGGTCAAAGCGCTCGTCACTCATTGGCTGGTTCATCTCATTATATTCAAATTTATGATTTAAATATGCAGTAGAAGTCAGCTCCTGTCTCACTCTATTAGCCCTCGTGCTCGGATTAACGCGGTAGCGGGCTAACTTGTTGAGCAGATAGAGTTATTCCTTGACTATTTCAGCATCAAAAAATGGCAAGATCACTGATTATTTTACTCTCTATGGCTCTCCTTGGAGCAGCAGTTGCTCAAGGTATGTATTGTTGCTTGCTCTGGTTCTACATACCTCCACATAGCCTATCCCTGTGCCGGGGAAATGGTTTCTTTCTGGCCGGTCTCAGCCGCGGATTTCAATTTGAAGCATGCTGTCTCACTAAAGATACTCAAAAAATCCTTCGTTTTACTCAAGCAAGTCGTGTTCACTGGTCTATTTTAGCGCGTATTATGTATGAAAACTGAAAATCCATGTATTTATGCATATCACCTCGTGTCACGCGCGCTTAAGTGTGGCTTCTATATCAAATTCCTCGATAGAATCCATCGTAAGCTGTTCATCGAATTCAAGCCGGCTGAGCAGCAAGAACATTAGATTTCTGCTCTTTTACAGAAGCGTTCAGAATCGTTTGCAACTCGAAAAGTCCTATTCGTATTCCTATTGATTGTAAATCAGCTTTTAATGGATACAGCTACAGACTGCGTGTGTTCAGTCGCGCGCAAGCACAACCATCGCTTGATCATAATCTCCAGAATTCCAGAATCTCTTATTCAAAATACTCTATTTAGTAATAATTTATTTCAAAGGATCTCCATGATTATTCCCAGATAAACAAGGCTTTAAGAAATTTTTATCTGCGCTCGCTGATATCGAAGCTCTTGTATGAAGCTCATAAGGTCCGCATATAAACTTCGCGTAGGATTTCATGGGTGTGGCGTAGCACTCAAGTGTGACTCAAAAGTCGAGGTCGACTGTCATGATTGACGGCCAGTTCTAGAATTTGTTTAACGAAATAAATGATTTTGTCTATGGTTATTAATCGCAAGATACTCAAACATCTTTGTATTTAGTTTAGAGAGCTTGACGCATTATTCATCGCACCTTACAGATAACATCTTTAAGTACTACTTAGGTTTATAGACAATAAGAACAAGACGGATTCATTTTATGGGCGCCATTTTATAAATCACTTGGTTAATTACCCAAGGCTTCGCTAAAGTTCTTTCTTCGCTGGTATTTCGGGGATGAAAAGAGTAAACAAAAGAATAAAGCTTCTTGCTTCCGGTGGATATGAATACGAATCTTTCCTACACACCATGTTAAACTTAACCATCAAACCGCTCTCAAGTTAATCAGAAGACCAAATAAAATGTGCTGCGAGTCTCTCTTTATCCTTTCAAACCTCCTCGCTTTTATTCGTCTAGACTAAACACTAGCTAAGTTATTAACCTAAACAATTTACATAGCGTCAAGACGCCAGTAAAATTACTGCGGTCCCAAAAGAGGGTCTTTTGCGGGTACATTTAAGGATATTTCTTTTTCCCAATAGGATTTGTAACAAGTGCCGTGAAGCAATCGCTTAATTAACTAGGTCCTGCTGCTCGGAAATGGTCAAACAAGTTAATTTTATTTGAGTTTTATTTGAGATCTTAATTAGATACAAATCCCCACATGTCATTTGTTCTGTATTGTGAATCAAAGAGCTCTTTGTTTGAAGTTCCCTGTGGATAGGTGGATGGACAAAGGATTGCAGTTAAGAACACTAAATAGCAACCGACACATTTTGCGTTTTTCATGAAAGATCAACTCGTCAACAGATCAAAACCCAACCTACTAGAATTTCCTTAGCTAAATTAAAAATCTTGTTTGTGCATTGCTGCAACTACAAAATAAGTCACCTTTCATTAATTAGAGGGTGCTGGTCGATGCTGGTGCTTATATTTGATGTGCATATTTTTGTGCCCTCCCTTTGCTACTGCAGAAAAATTGTTGCTCCCCTCATAATATCTTACATACATTGATATAATCCCCCTCAAAGGCCTGCACAGATTTTTTTTGACCCTCCCCTTCGAGATTGCATGAAAAATTATGAGACTCACCTCATTTGTACAAGCCCTCTCCTCTAATAAATGACCTGTCCCTTAGTAATTTTATGTTTGAAAATAGGAGAATCTATCAGCTGGAACAGAAATAATTTTTCTAACCAATCACAGTCCATTGTGATTTTTTATGACAAGCAGTTTTTTCTACCAGAAAACTATTGACAATTGAATCCAATACATTTTGAGCCTCAGAAAAGTCCAAAACTATTAAACAGAGTGAAATTTTATCTGTGGATTATCTAAAAACCATGCGAGAAATGATTTTAAAAACAGAGTGTGGGCTGGAGGTTTTGACCAACAATGCTTTGCGTGGCTAGTTGTTCACTCAGCTGGTACAGAGTGATCAGTTGATGTAATATATTCATAAAATCTGTTGTGGTCTATTGTTCCATATTTCTCTGAATAATATTACATCAACTGTGTGCTCTGTAGACTCTCCCATTTGAAAACAAATTAATCCAGCATAACTATATTTTCATATACTTCTAATATTTACTGTTGGTAATAAAAGCATTCTTTATTTTTTTCTAGACAATGCTACAGCAGCACCTGAAGCAACTACAGCAACAATGCTGGAAAGTTATGGTAGGAAATAACTTTGGAAAATTTGTGCAAATTGACAATTTATGCCAAAAAATATTGAGGGGGTTGTTATCTTGCATGTCAATATCATCCAACATGTTACAGTAATTGATTGATTGTTAGAGGGAGGCATATTTCAACATCTCAAAGAGCTATTCTATTGTGTTTCAAGTTGGCATAGACCATGTGCATAATTCAAACATGGTTGTTGTAAATTAAAAAAAGATGAAAAAAGATTAAAAAAACAGAAAAATCACACTTTATTAGACAAGAAAGGATAGAATATTTTTGGGTAGGGTCAAAAATGTTGGCAATACTAAGCTGCTTAATATTTTGTGATATTCATATTATTGTCTGGAACCAAAGTGATAGATCTTTGTAAACAATTAGTTAATTTAGAATTAATTTGTTACTTAAACAAACAAACAAAGTTCTAAATGGTTAAACCAACCAACATACAAAAGATTTTAGAATTGCTTTATTTTTCCTTTGTAATCTTGTCCTTGTGTGTTTTTTTTTTCTTTCTGTGGATGAATAACAACCTCAAATGTATTTTTTTCATTATCCATTACTCATTAAGATTAGTTACCCACTACTTATTCAGGGATCAGTTATTATTTAAGCCCTACAAGGTTTTTTAAAGAAGGTAGGGGAGGTAGGCAAGGTAGGCCAAAAGACAGACAGTAAGGAGGATCACTTATATTTGTAAATTTGTTCAAATAAAAAGGGGGTCACTAAAATCCTGAAGTGCTTTGATGAACCCCAGTGATAAATATTCAGTGAATACAGTTCTTGGAAAAGCAAAAAGTGAATGTTTGTGTTCTTGTTAGTCAATAACCATGTGTAAATATCTTAGGGTTGTCTGTCGAATGCACAAGCGAGTACATGGAAGCGAAATTGGACATCAAGAAGCACACTGGACTTCGTCTGGACAACGTTGCACTAGAAGACCGAAAATGCACAGCATACAACATCGATGAAAATTTTGCATACTTCAAGACCGCGTTGGACGGCTGTAACACCAAGCACAACACAACAGCTGACAGCATCATTTATTACAACTCCATCTATGCTGACACCTCATCGGGATCTAACAATGCAAAGATCTCCCGTGCTATGCAGGCAGAGTTCCCATTCAAGTGCACATATCCTCGCTCTGCTCTACTCTCAGTGGTGTCGTTTTCCCCAAGACGAAAGGTCATCTACACCAGAACCTGTGAGTTAATACCTCATAGAATCAACTAATCCCCATAAAGCGTGATGACATCACAAATATTATGCATACTTAAGCTCTTAAACTACTTTTTTGATTAACTAAATCGGAATTAGAGGCACTACTTTTGACTTGATATCCACTTGAGAGCCAAGGAATGAACACAAGTCATTTCTGATGCTTGGTAAACAGAAAAGTTAAACACATCAGCTTAATAACCAATAAAAGGAAATCTGTAACACCGTGAAAAAAAGAAGAAAAATATACTTAACTTTACGTAGTATTTAAAAAACGAGCAGCTGTGTTTTATCAAATATAAAAACCCGAGGCGTAGCCGAGGGTTTTTGATATTTAATAAACCTCGTGCTGCTCGTTTTTTAGATGGCTTAAGAAATGTCTAGGTATGTTCTGATTTTCTACTACATTTTTGAGGAATGAACTAAATTTGGCAGAGAAAATCCAAGTTAAAGTTGATGCAAATGAAGACGATTCTATATGAGATATAAAAACTCCTTCATGGTCACTGATTTCTATTGTTTTGCTCATTAATTATTCATGAGTTTTTACTGACGTTTCGAGCTCTCGCCCTTCGTCGGAGTAAAAAAGTTAAACACATAGATTAGACGAAAATAAGCTAAAAACTAATGTACTTAAACAGCCTCTTTCTTACACTAAACGGATTCAGTATTAGTTTCGCAGGCGTTAATATAGCGTCGGTAAAATGTCAGAAATTTGACCGACAATAAGGAGACTAATTCAGTTTGTGCTCCTTAATTTTTTGGAATACTAAAAATTGTATTCTAATTCTGTTTTTAATATTTCTTTTCCTAGCTGACTTTGGTAATTTTACTTTCTTCATGGATTTGTACGAAAGCGATAAATTTGAGGACAAGTACGAGAAATACCCTGTCCAAGTGAACTTGAATGACTTTCTCAATGTACAAGTCAGCGTCCAATCCAACGACTCCAAACTGGCCTTATTTGCTGAGGAGTGCTGGGCTACGCCAAGTGAAGACCAAGACGACTCGAACAAGTACCAGATCATTGCTGATGGGTAAGTGCATGATAAAAGAATATGGGGAATACCCCTCCCCCCGTGGTGTCTATCTGACCCCCCGGACTTCAATTTACCTTGTAGTCAAAGGATTCCTGTAAAATTTCATTCCCTATCCAGATTTTCTAAAATGCTCAACTGAAATTCTTTCCCTATTGCATTTCAATTCCCAATATTTATCCGTTCTTTTCTTCTTTCACAGATGCAAAAAGGATGACACCCTTGTCTACGACTTCAAGGTCAACAACCCCTTCCAGAGATTCCTAGTCCGAGCTTTCCGCTTCATCAAGGGCCAATCCAACGACGTGTACCTCCACTGTAGAGTCGAGGTCTGCCGCGAGGGAGACAAGGACTCGAACTGTGCTAAAGGTTGTAGGTCCAGCGGCAGAAGGCGTCGTTCTCTTATGTCTGACGCTTCTAGTGAAACGCTAACCGTTGGCATGATTAAGTTTACCCAGAATGCAAACGCTCAAAGCGGTAAGTTTAAATTGTATCTTGTGTACATGAGAAGTTAGCATTTTCATTGGATGAGAATTGATCTCGCGCGCTGTGATTGTTTCAAACGGATGTCGTCAATTCTGTAATGGTTCCGCGTGCCGTGAAGTTTCACAGTCATGCTAAAATACCTTGGAGAAGTTTGTAAAAGACCACAGTAAGGCAACGGTGCAGAAATCGACGTCATGGGCAAACTGAGCGATTTTAAGGCAAAATGCTAACATGCGATACAAAATATCCGCTAGCAAAATGCGAAGTTAACTACTTATGGCAAGCGATGTACTCAAAATGATGTTATAATCCACTTCAAAATTGTTTAAGATGCCACTTTAAGCTAATGAATAATTTGAATATATATATTTTTCTTCACAGCCACTGGAAACGCATCGTCGTTCACCACTGTTAGCATCGTTGCTGGTGTTCTCGGCGTTCTTGTCGTCGGCTTGGTGGTAGTACTTGTTATTGTTTACAAGAAGCGTCAAACGCCTGTCAACGTTGTTTTCAAGAAGGTCTCTGGTAATGATGCTGACCAGCTGATGGCTTGAAGCGCAGTCTTGTGTTTGAGATAGTGTATTGTTTTTGTCCCTGCTGTCTTTAGGTTTTTTTTCCATTGTACTTTATCTTTTTTTTTTTTCGTTTCTTTTCTATTCCTATTCCGTTTCTTATCGCGTACAAACCCAAAGATCTGTTTGCAGGAAGAACTGGGGTGATTCTAGAGCTGGTACGTCTTTCTCTGAGTACTTTTCCTCTAAGAAAAGAAGAAGCGAAAAACATAAACACTAGTATCACCTTAGCTCCACATCAACTGAATCTAAGATAAAAGTTAAATTGAAATGTCTACACATGAATAACAATAGTCTTTGCAAACATGAAACATGATTTGCTAAAGAATTTTTCTCGTTCTGTGAAAATCGACCCATTTTTCTGACATTTTGTCCTTCCCTGTATTTAAGAAAAGTTTGGTTATTCTAGCGATACGAAAGTATCATTCATAGATGAAAAAAACGTAAGATCTAAGATCAATTTTACTTTTTAGTTGTGTTACATTTTCCACAAGAAAGAGTTCATAAAGTTAGCTTTCGAAACGGTTTTTACCCAAAGAAAACTGATATTTGGATATTCATTTTTGAACAGGTATGTTTGTTGAACTAGAATTTCTTTTTCTGAATATTTTGACCTCATTTTATCGTATATTAACCAGCTTTCTCGTATTACGAAGGCTAAAAGTATATTCTTCGCTACGTATTTACCAATGAAGTAAGTTTGTGAACTACTTAGGCACTCTGCATTTCTGGATTAGGATTTTCGTTCAAAACAAGGTATACAGATTCGTTGGAGTCAAACTCCTTGACCCATAAAGTGTAATCCTTGACAAGTTCTAGTGTCTTGGATAGATAAAGCTTTAAAAGGATAGTTTCATCTAATCTTAACGAAAAGCATTTTCACGTTTTTAAAGGTAGTGTTAAAGTTTGTTTTTTTTTTTTCAAATCTTGTAACTAAAAAGGTTTCTAAATAAAATATCTTATTTGGGCCAAAAATATTGCATTTTTTCAATGTGAGTATATGAAAATTCTTCATGTTTTGTAAAATTTATTTGCAATTTAAATCACGTCAATCATCTTTGTAAAGTAAGGAACGAACTAGTATCGCATGGGATTGTGGGGCTGTTTCTGGGGAGATGGCAGAGCTCGTACTCAGACTTCCAATTTCTTTTTTCTGGTCCGAAATCCTATTGAATCGCGCGTGCTGATTGGTTAATTCTCGGCTTCAAAGCAATGATATTTCGGCCTGTATGTCATTTGCTCATGAGAACAGAACATATACAAGAATTCGTAGAAGCCTGCAGAAAGTTGTCTGTGAAGCCTGCGTGTTGAACAAACAGTTTGTTCGGAAGCAACGCCCGCTATCTGTGCACGGCCCACCCGTGAACATGCAGGGCGACGTTCTCCAGCCTACTAAAGGATGTTGTTCGTGAATATGATTCGATGTGAAGAAATATAGTGACAGCTACTTGACAGGTTCAGCGAATATTATGGGTTGGCAAACCGAATATAAAAAAAAAAAAAAAACTATAAACACGTTCACCCACTTTGATCGGTCCGTAGAGAGAAATGACCCTCGGTCTTGATAACGCTTAACAGCGCGATATAAAATTTCAGCATGTTTATCCCCATTCTACTTGCAAAATAATGACAGATCTCCTATTCTCCCCCTTTAAAAACGTAATACCTAATTCTGAACTTTCTGAGGTTGGTTGCGGTGAGAGGATATCGGCTCTTAATCTATTTTTCGAGATATTTCCTTTTACCAAGTCGACAGGTCTTCTCCATGATGTATGGCTGTGTTTTCTAATGAATTAGGCAGAAGGTACGCAACAGCCTAAAATGAATTATCGTCAAACGTAATCAATATCTTGTGGTGTCTGACCATATTTCTATATATCTGTATTTTTCGACCAACTTTAATAATTTATAACGCATTGTAGTTTTTATTAATTTATCTGATGTGGTATTCTCTCCGTCACGAGATTTTTTTTTCCGGTTTTCGCACCTCCGTAAAATCAACAGTGTGTGTGTGTGCGGTGAATACGGGGAGAGGGGCTTTCCATAGGACCTGGCATCGATGCTGTGTGATTTTTCGGAGTTTTCATTAAAAATTAAAAAACATGAACTCTAGTTTTTAAAAATTTTGTGAAGTGTTTTTTTTTGTTGTTTTGTTTTGTTTTGTTTTTTTTTTTGCTTCAGGCTGTTCGATTCGTACGGATAGAGTTTAAGTTCAAGCTCATCGATAATTGATATCAAATTCCTCACCACAAATTGTGTAAAGTCATCATCAAATGATCCTCATTTAAGGTGCGGTAATACGGGCAACAAAATCGTGCAACTTGTCATGCAGCATTGTCGCTAGTAGTTGTAGAGTAAATGTTGCTCGTATTACCACTCCGCGCGTAACAAATTTTCTTTGTTGCACGAATTAGAAGCCATCTCTAATTTGTGTAACAAAAAAAGTACTTTTTTATAAAGGTTCAATCGCTAGGGCGAGAAACAAAGTTTTGCACTGGATTTCAGAACCTTCGTAAAACAATAGGATTGGGGCGTACCGGCTAGTTTTTTAGTAGCGTTTTTAATCATGATCAAAAATTTAATTAAAAAAGCTCTCTCGTTGTCAAGTACACCACTTTGTTCTTTGACTACAGGCTCACACAAGCATGGTTTTAAAAGTTCCACGACGTCGGGATCACAGAAGGAAGCTCTCGTTTTTTATTGGCATTATTTCGTACTTTTACCACCGAGAAGACTGAATAGATCTTCTCAGCTATGAAGGAACGTCTCCCATGTATTTTTAATATGATCAAACTTCTTATTAGGGCTCGGACACACGATGAGACGTTGTTTGCAACGGGGAAATCGCACCGTGTGTCTACCCGTGCAACTGTTGCACGCAACCTCGCAGAAGTAGAAATGAGTTCTACATTTACATGTTACCAATGAAAAATTTTATGAAATATCGCAAGGAAAGTAGCTGACATCCCATTTGGCTCGCTTCTTCTCAAGAATTACTGAGAAACAAGGAAATGATACCAAAGCCGAATGACAAGTGGTCTAAAATGGGATAACATTACGCTCAAAGCAAAAAAAGTCCAAAGATATCCAAAATTCACGCTCAGAATTGGACTTAGGATTCCCCTTAAGGATCTTTTTTTATCATTACGTCTGCAGTCTTATCGCGGTTCACCAGATTAACGTGCTTAAAAAACTGCTGAGAGAGAGCAGAAGTCAAGGAATGGTTGATATGAGCTAATGAATGCTTAATTTAATTTATATATAAAAATAGCCAGTCTTATATCTGTCATAGCCATTTAAAGCAATTTGCTCCCTCTCAGGTCGTGTGTCAAATCCTTAATTTTTACTACTTTACAGTTGTTGACTGCTTTGTTTTACAACTGAAATAATAGCGGTTGCATTGAGTTAAGTTAGTTGTAAGGGACTGTTCGTTTGTTGCGTCACGAGGAGTGGGGGCTGGCCGTTTTTTCTGTAGTTGACCATATAAAAGGCTGTCTGCACAGCGCTGGGTCCCACTGCCTTGCAGGTAGCTAGGGATAGTGAAAGGCTAAGCTTGTTCTATTTGGCAGGTTCTCCTGCATCTGGATTCATTTCTAGCATGTCTAGCTGTCTCGACTATGTCCTGAACTGGACTCGGATGTTTCTGGACGAGAGAGTGCGGATGCTGCTGCGCAAGTCCTCCTCACTTTAAACTAAGTCACGGGCAATTAAGTCATTACATTAATCAGTCAAAAAGCTTACTCCTCTTTCAGAAAAATATTGTAAATTCAACTCCTGTTACTCTGTTTCTTGAAAAGTTTAACCCCTTTTTCTTTTGCTTTCAGAAAAATCTAATCCGGTCAAAATACGTTTTTCCAAAAATTTAACTTGCGACCGCGTAATAAACGAACAGTCCCTAATCTCAGTTTTTTTTAGCGTGAGGGTATTTATCTCTTACCTACAGGCACAAATCAATCCCACCCATTTTTTCGGGGGGGGGTAGGTAGTCGCCAGTTTGGATCCAACGAACACTTAAGCCGTATCTACACGAACGAGCAAGTTTTCCTGACAATTTTTCCTTGACAAGGAAAAGTTGGCATGCTAGCTTTTCCTTGACAAGGAAAAATTGTTAATTAAGGATGAAATTTGCTCGTGTAGATGGACACCAAGGAAAATGTGGCAAGGAATATTTATGAGATTAGTTCTCAGCCTGTTACTTCACTGATCGAAACTTGTCAAGGAAAACTTGTTCATCATCTACACGAGCAAGAAAACCTTGTCAATAGAAAATTGTCAAAGAAAACTTGCTGATCATCTACACAGCAATGAAAATTGTCAAGGATACTTGTCAAGGAAAACGTACTCGTGTGGATGCGCCTTAACTCAAGCTCAGTCTTTGTGTGGATAGACTGATAGCATTAGATGACGCCTCTTCCATCTTGGCTATCAAGAGGTATACATAAATAGCTTTTTGTAAGCGGATTTTATTCGATAACTTTTTGATGAATTCATTTAATATTTTTCGAGATAACCAAACTGTTTGCTTAATTGACTCATTATATTTTGAGGTCTGTATTCAGCTAAAAGAACAAGAGGTTTTCTCAGTAATTTGTTTTTTCTTGTCATATATGAAGGGAAACTATGAAATTTGAGGAGTTATCTAGACAAGTACGATTTGAGAGGAAAAACCGATCCGTTTCTGGTCTACAGAGAAAGATGTCTCCGCTTTAAGATTGTGAAAATAAACCTCCTAAGATTTCGATTGAATGACAACACAACAATGGCTTCAAGTCGAGGCTGCAAGTATACAAACTGCATATAGCATTTTCTTTACCCCAACCTCGACTTGAAACCATTATTTCGTGGTCATTCAAGCGAACTGGGGAAGGTCAATAGCCTGCTGGAACAAAGTACTACAACTCCCAGAATGCTCTACGCCTCTTCCATGAAGTTATTAAAATATGAGAACAATACTAGAGTTCGACAGGTCGGTCACATGATTTCGTCACATGACTTTCTAACTCGTCTTTCATTGGACAATAAAGCATACGAACAAGGCTGGAGGGTGATTTTAAAAAAGTTGCTCAAATATTTAATCTCCCACAGCCTCAACTGAATGCTTCGTATTCTATCAGTGAAAATACATGGAAGGAAGACTGTACGTTATTCAATCTAAATTATTTTGGATGGAAATTCGGACAATTGTCCTATTTCATTCTGACGTCACATCAAAACAATCTATTGTTTAAACGCTAAGGATCATGGTCTTGGGAGGGGGACAAAACAGTAACAACACAAAGAAAATCGATATTAAACGCGTTTTGTGGACCGTAGAAAAGCAGTAACAGCCACCAAATACAGTAAATATTGTACATTAAACATCAGTACATCTTATATTTGGAAACCGCAGACAATTTGGGAGTAAACTTTTCTTAGCAGAGCGAATTTGGTTCAAATTTCTATTCTTGTGAACGATTCTGTCCCTCTCATAAACAAGCTCTGACGTCATAATAAAGTAGGGGAATTCAAAGTGGTACAAAAATTTCCTACGGGGGTAGACACGGGCAAATTGTCATCTGTATTCCGGATAGCGTAATACAACACCAGCATTAAAAAATCGTGGATTCGGATTTCCATCTTTCCAAGTAGAAAATACTCTTATGCATAAATAAATATAAAGAGTAAAAAGTAAAACCAAGGTTGTTCTTGGTGAAAACCTCTTGTTCTTTCACCTCGATACAGCTAAATTTCCAACTGTTACTACAATTATATCTAACTACTGTTAAATACAGTACTTTACTAATGGTAAACAGACACTTTAACTGCACACTGTACTGTACATATCGTGTATCGTGTTTGTATTCACCATTCATCTCATACTCCAAGTGCGCAGTTGTGTATGTGTGTGTAGGCTCCAGTGAGTGTGTGTAAACAGTTGTTTAAATACTCCATTCTAAGAAAATTCCCTAAAGTCACGTGAACATTTAGTTTTGATTACTTTAGACCGAGTCGAAATATGACGGCTGGATTTTTACGGAGAAAGTTTTCCAAAAGGGAAAAAAACTGCTTTATGTCTACAAAAACAAGAACTTCTGGAAAATGATGTTTACTTTTCTATGTGGGCAAAGATTTGAATTACAAATTAGTCGAAGGTCATTAACAACGAGCCTAGGTTTTATTTATTTATTAATTTTTTTTTTTTGACGTCTCAAATATTAATATTTCGCCTCCTTCAAAAATTAATCAATCTCACTTTCAAAATCTTAGCATTTTTATTTTAACATTTCAACTTTTTTCGAATGTTTTTTTCTTGTATCAGAATTCCAAGTTTGAGTGAAACTTTTCGTGGCAGCCGTGTTTCGATTCGGTCATGGTAAGGTATGTATAAGCCTAGCAACCGTCCCTAGCAACTGCACTTCTAGCTTTAAAATTCATAAAAGTGTGTAAAAACTTAAAATTCTTAACTATTATTACTATAATAACAGTGAATAAGTAATTACATGTACATATAGAAAATCTTATTCTTTCGGTTTTTCCAAAACTCCGTCGTCCAGTCCAAGCTAAGTGACCAGATTCCAAGTTTTCTTCCATTTCATTTCAATTTGACATATTCTCGATTATTATCATATTATTACTTTTTCTGATAATTCCAAATGATATACAACATAATTCAAATCATGAAAGAGAACAGCAATGTTACGCAAAAGATTTTTTAAAATGCTATTCAATTTTTCCTGACGATTCTCCGTCTTTAGTCCGCGATTCTGATTGGCTGCCTTCACAGCTGGGCGTGGCTCATGGGTGTTTGTATAGATATATTATTAAATTATTATTAAACCAACCTCCAAGGTAATAAAATTTTCTTAGTTCATTATAAGCTTATTTGATTTGTCTAAAATGCAGCTAATTGGGTTAAATAACTGGTGAGTTTAAAGCCTCTTGGGCCTACAGTTAATCATATTATTACAATTGCTACCTATATCCTACAGTACCTTTGAGGCTTCTTGGTTAAGTCTCTCCCTGAGCCTCATTAAGCATTTTTAACAGCTTTAATTTAATTTGTCATTGATTGTTCATTTGTCAAGACCGAAGCGTTAGTTCATCCGGATTCTGAAACATCTTTTTTGGACCAGAAATAACTAACCATTCTTGTTTACCTCTTAACATTTGTTGGCGTTTTTTTTCGAGCCTCGTGTAACGACAGTTTGATGATTTTCCCTGCTCCATGTTTTGGAGAAAACTTCGTGGAATAACAGTGACAGTTGAATGGCTTCCATTTGTCCTTTGCAAATTTAATATCACGTGATCCATTGTTGGAAGTCTTCCAGTGTTTAAAAAATTTCATGTCAAGTGGTATAAAAGCAGCATTAAAATGGCTTTCGTTGCTTATTCACGAAATTTCTTTCACTTGATTTACAAATAGCGACGGTGAAATGGCTTTTGTTTGATCTGGAACTGGCTTTTCGTGTTCCTCTTTGAAATTCCTCACGTTTTAAGATTGGCAGTTAGATGGCTTTCCTCATTGTTCCAATTTTTTTTCACAAGATTTCCAAAAACAGACAGTTAAATGGCTTTCCATGTTCCTTTCTGAATTTGTCTCAGACGATCTGTTCCAAAAAGCGGCAGTTAAAAGGCTTGCTTTGTAGTTGACAAATCAATTATTCTCATCCTAGATTAGATCAAATTAGTCCAGAGCCATCACAATTTCGTATGACATACCATGAAACAGAGTAAGTAAGAGCACAGATGGAGCTGATTCTATAGAGTACTGAAAAAAATACTCACACAATTTCAGATAATTCTTCCGTCTTGACTCATCTGTTACAAAATAGTCTGGACTGACAAAAATGGTGACACAAGTCATTTTAGCCACTACAATTAAAAACAAGAAAACAGGCAAACGGCACCATCCAGGCAGGATAGGAACTCAGAATTTGGTTTCTTAAGTGAATTTTTCCAGATATCGAAAGAATGGTGATTTCTGCTACTAAGGAAAGCCAAGAGAAGCCTATAGCAGTATAATAGTGTTTCTAGCTTGATAATCCAGTTTCTATTCTTGCATCCTGTGTTTCGTGTGTTCATCGATCTAGAACATCTATCAAAGTCTCGTGACGTCTTTCAATTCGTCCACAATTTTAAATATTTCACTCTTCAGTTTCAGTTTTTCATTTATTCAATTTTATTTCATTTCATTTCTCGGCCGGAAATTCCAAGACTTTATCCTATTTCCATTAAAAAGATAGCCCATACTCCCCCAGGGGAGGGGTGTAAGGATAGTGCTATACATAATCTCCTTCAGGATCGTCATAGTTATTTAGTCGTCGTCCTTGTTCCGGCGGCGGCATAATCGTAGGTAAAGGAGACATCCGAGGACTGGCTGCGTGTGCCATGGACGACCGTGGGGAGGGGCCAGGGGATTTCTTTGGTGAGCCTCCTAGAGGCGACGAAGACGGGAGGGGTGGGTCACACATTGACGAGGTGGAGAATAACTTGTACCATCCCATACAGAGATTGTTAAGGTCAAGGTCATCGAGTAGGATTTGGACAACTCCCATGAATACCTTACGGTCCATTCGGCCATAGTCACCCCAGACTATAATCTGAAGATACAAATTAAAGCAATAAACTAGTTGAACCAGTTTAACTGTTATAATCATCATCTTAGAATCAGCTTGCCTCCCAACATATTTTTCCATACATTCCTTTGTAAAGGCAGCCAACTTCAGTCGCCCATATCTTCGGCGCTATTTTGTAAAACCACTTCAAACCTTCCATTTTTACTAATTTTGGTATGCTCTTTTCAAATATTACATTTTCATTTGTGTTTGATTGAAATTTTATTAAAGCATTAAAACTATTTATTTTAGGGCGTAAAATAGCTTCCCGTCCGAGTCTTTTTCGGTCACCATTGCCAGCCGGGAAATGGTTCCTTGTGTAACATCTACTGTTCGTTCAATAGCAACGCACTTATTTTCATTGTGCAACAAAATTGCGAGAAAGGTTCCAAAGAAAGTTGCCTAGTGTAACAGCACTATTACCTGTAATGTCTTGCCCTGGACATCTACTTTGAATTCCAATACTTGTTGATAAAGTGGTTCTAAGGTTCGTCTAGCGGTTCTAGTTTTTTTCTTGGCGATGCATCTTTTGCCTTCCATCACGTACACCTTGATGTAAGGCGCTGTGAACAACATAAAGCATCAGAAAGTTACTTAAAATTCGAGTAGCAATTTTCTTCTAGTTACAAGATCTTCATCAAAGCAACAAGCTATAATAAAATCCGCACTGTTACCCCTATTTTTTCTTTTATTTTTGAAGCTCTGATATGAAGTAACATGCCAAGTATCAAGAAATTGAAATTACAACACCAACTGCCTGCCATACACTGGTTTCTTATTCTGGACTTTGAGGGGCACTTTGCATAAATACAATAGCTTGTTATCCTTCACTGCACATGGAATTTTCCCATGAGAAATGAAAAACTATTGTGTCCATGCAAAGTGCCCCTCAGGTTTGAGTGTTGCATTTTTTATGTAAGGGATAAATCCTTAAGGAATTATACAAGCACTTTAATTTGAAAGAAAACATGATAACCAGGCCATCAAGGCCTGATCTCTCAAATCCATACAAAGTTATCTAGTTTTGATCCACAATATCTTTTTCAATTTTGCTCTTATGCCATTCAAACTTTCCAACATTTTTTATAGTGTTATTTCAGATCGTTTAGGTTATTTTAGTGAAGATCTTTATTAATTATGATAAAGGTCTACTTGCTTGTTTTCAACCATTCCCAAGAGGAACAAAAGACAAAGGCATGGTGGCCATGTTGGTAGTACAGACAAAAGGACCTAATGAGAAATCTTCTGTAAAATACCACCACCATGGCCGTAATGACGTAACAGGCAGTCAAAGAATACGACCCAAAAAGCATTTCGTTTTGGCTCATTTGCATCAAATTTGAGGAACACTTTGCATGAACACAATAGTCTTGATGCGCAGTGAAGGATAACAAGCTATTGTAATTATGCAAAGTACCCCTCAAAGTTGAGAATAAAGGTCTATACACACTAAGGGGTTTACCCCGGAAGCAGGCTCCAGGGTCGTTTTGCTCCTTCGTGTGTACCAAAGATTTCATGTAAAAACGTTGTGGCAGGAGCAGAATTTTGCCCCCGGCTCACGCTCCCGCAGCACGCTCTCTCGTGTGTATGAGTTGTGCAAAATGACCCGGAAGCCTGCCCCTGGAACAAAACTATCAGTGTGTATGGACCTTAAGAAACCAGTGATTAGGGATTTAGCTGAGTAGCTAGAGGTCTGTACCTGGTAACATTTTGGTGCCTGGCTTGGGGAGCAATCCTTTTGCTCGTATCACTTCAACTTCTAACGCTCCTTTTCGGTAACACAATGCTAATTGAATGTCACCCATCGACGGAGAGGCTGCATCAAAGAAAAGAAACATTTTCCATGAATTTTTTTTAAGTGAAATCTTTAGTTTGTGTAAAACAAGGTCTCAAGTGTACTTTCGTAAAGAAATAAGAAATACAAGAAGGAAAGAAAGAGAAATTTTTCCAATAAAAAAAAGGAAAGAAAAAACAACGGAAAACATAAACAAAAAGGAAGTAAAAAAGAAGGAAAGAAGGAAAGAAGGAAAGAAGGAAAGAAGGAAAGAAAGAAAGAAAGAAAGAAAGAAGATGTTTTACGCACCTAAGACTTGTCTGCCCACCATCTGCGAAGGGCCTAAACCTTCAATAAAATCACCCAGGTGTCCTTCATTACCGAGCTTGAGACTTGGTGGCACCCAAGGACTGTGAACAGGCAAGAAAACATATCAATACCATGATTAGTATGGGCAATTAAGACATTCAAAGGTTAATACAATCTACATCAATGAAATAACAGCTGCCTGAATTTCTCTTGCAAAAATCTACATAAAACGAACAGCTCTTTGGACGAGGACTTTATCCAGATGTCTGGAAATTGGTTTGAATAACCCGAATCATAAAAACGTTAATTTTGTAAATTGCCCTTACTTTAAGGTGATCAGAAAGAAACAGAAAGAATAGTTATTCTCGTTACCATTTCAGGACACACGGAATTCTATACACCAAATATACATAGGCGTAATGTTTTCCCATTTCAGACCACGTGTCTTTCCCTTGGATATTATTTCTTTGTTTTTCGGTAACGCTTGAGAAGATACGTTAAAATGGATGAGCCCCAAACAAAGAATCATATTATCAAGGGTTGACACGTGGCCTGAAATGAGTAAACATTACGCCCAAGTGCATTTGGTCTATTGAATATTGTTTCTTTCTTTACTAGTAATGCTGGAGAATCTACTAAGTATGGATGGTGAACAAGCATCTAAAGCTCAAGAGCTTCGTCTTCAACTAATTAAAAAGCTGTAATGAGGGGAATTATGGGATAGTCATTTCAACATCCCACAATACTTTACGACCTTGTTTTGGAAAAGTGGGGAGGAGATAAAACAAAAGCATGAAGGCGAGGCTTAGTGTTAAATCACGCTTGCCTGCGCGAAATGACTGTCATTTCTTTGACTTTTTCTGTTAGTTAAAAGTTTATTTTTAAAAGTGAACTGCGAACTAGCCATGGAGAAAAGAGTGATAACAGAATAAGACAATCGTTTCATTCCACCAAGCGTGATTTCGCAAGAGTCCTCGCTTTCATGCATTATTTTCGAGACTCGGAAGTGGGCTATTGAAAACAGCTAGAAATCAAAAAGAAAGTAATAGATGTTTTTTCGAATTCGCGAAATACCGCTGTACGTCTAGGGTTAGCCTCATCAGTGTGAAAATATTCATAAATACCAACATTAAGACGAAAGATTAACAACTACAATACAAACACTTTGAAATTCCACAGACCTTCACTGAAACACGTGAATATTCTACACAAAACTGAGGCTACAAACCCTGCACAACAGAGAATTCGAAACTGGAGTATTTGGTAATGCTGTGTTGGTATTGTCGGATTTTGTACTGAAATTCGAGCTCAGAAATTAGACTTTAAAGCAAAATGACATGGTGAATCGATACGTTTTATGGATAAATCTGCTGACGTCCTTCGCAGAGGACACTCTGATCAAACTGCTAGTAAACCTTTTGTTGGCACCAGAAAATTATACTCGAAATTCTATTAATATTTACGACATGTTTAATTCAAAAGTGACTGTCTTTATCTTGCCAAAGACCCCAAAAGATCATACGATGAAAAATTGATAGACATTTAGTTAATGATTATAATGCAAGTGAGATGATGTCAACGGGGTGTTAATCATAAATACTAAAATAAGTAAATAACAGATAATATTTCATGTTCAAAGCATTATTCTCAGGTGGGCATACGAATTTTGTGGGATTTTGACTCTATATTTCAAACAGCGCATTCTGTAGATTAGAGATTACTTTCTAGAAAAACACCCAGATGACGTCACGTAATTCACATATCAAGGCCTTAAAACCCTTATAACTCAAAAAGGCTCATCCCATTACCAGCAAAATTAAACTGTTCTATAGCAAACTTTATGAAGAATGGATTTTGAAATATATGGTCGTAGGATTAGGGGTACTTTGATATGGATGAGCTTCAAACAAAGAACCTTATTCTCAAGGGAATGACACGTGATCTGAAATGGGAAAACATTACGCCCAAGTGGATTTGGTGCTACTGTAAACCATTATGCCCACCGTGTTGTGCTATTACTAACATCAACTGCTCTGTGGTTCGTCTCCAGCTTGGTGGCACACCACAAACTAGGATTTTTCGCTTTCCACAATATCTGTGGCCGCTAAAATACAAATATTGAATCGAAGCAACAGTCTTAATTTCAAACCATTCGTAAAAAACCTCGAAACAGGCTAGTGGCAGCTTTGAGATCAAGCGAACCTATGCAAGCAACAACTCCCAAAACAGTTCAAATGGAGGCGGGGGGGGAGGGGGGGGGGAGGGGGGGAAAGAGTGGAAATTTTTCCAAGGAATATAGCTTTCTAAGGTTTTTACCGGTGTTTGTCTTTGTG
>WUAP02190996.1:0-21872 GCA_015163945.2 Stichodactyla helianthus | reverse complement strand
CCCCAAGGTAAAAGAAAACAAAAGAGTTATCCCGGCTAGCAGGGACAACTCGCCTTCATATAAACAGCCCCTAACTGAGACGGCAAACTAGTGATAGAGTCTATTTTGCATAGACACCCCTTTTTTCCTAATATGGCACTCACGTGACGCCAACATGATCACGTGGTATCCCCACCAACCCGGCTAAACTGTTTTTACTTAATTGTGTGTCCAAAATTTGTGTAACCTCATCGGACAGCTTATAACTACAAAACGCATTTCCGTCCAATTTGTTGACATAGTGAAAAAAATGTTCACATATTGACCTAAAGAACTAAATGTCTAGCTTGGCAGATCGAATAGCTATTAACAAGTCAAGATCTATTTTTATTTTTAATCCGTCCAAAAACTGTTGTTATTTCAGTTCTTGTGATATGAGAAGGATTCTAGATCGTATTTTAACCCCAGGTCATGCTTATTTTCACTTCAAAAAGCGTTTATCTTTTGTTCGTTCTTCTGACTGTCATATTCCTTCACGTTTACGGTTCAAGGTTTCCAAAACAAACTCCTCCAGATTTATGAACTCCTTAGAGTGCGTGCGGGAGAATCTACAGAGCACTCAGTTGATGTAATGTATTCATAAAATCTATTGTTGTCTATTGTCGTCCTATCTATTGTATTATGTATTGTTCATTGTATTTTTATGAATACATTACATCAACTGAGTGCTCTGTAGAATCTCCCGAGTGCGAACGCCAACCCGAAAAAGACAGTGCGAAAACCTTGAATACTATTCGTGACAGATTTTTAAAAAATTGATGGTTAATAAAGTTAAGCTTATTGAAAAAGTTTGGAGTGCCTGACGTATTTCTCTGGTTCTTTCAATGTAGGGTCATTATACTACGCTAAGTCGAGGAACTCCACCCATATTTCCACGCAGATGTCAAGCATGAATGCTCGTGTAAGATAAAAACTAAGAGGGGTCATGAAATAGTTAAGTTGGAGTTTGCAATTGGTTGACTAGACAACTCAGACGCGATCCAATTGACTGTTTGATAAATACGATCAAACGTTCATCCAGGGTTTTAAAAAAATAAATCAGCAATGGCGTCGGAGTTATCGCCTTCAGCTGTGCCCCGTCATTTTTTCCGTCGGAGATCTTACTCCTTCGACTCTGCAGAACTGGAAATCAAACGGCTATCAAAGACAAGTAACTTAGAGATCTCAGCTATCCAGTCTCTTGCTTCGAGATTATTTCTTCTTGAAGATCAAGTTAATCCCAGGTCAGACTTGTTCTACCAACTAAACGAATCTGATATCACATCGACGTTGGAAACAGAACAAAAAAAGCTTCAGAAGTACGCCGAAGAAATCATAGCTACAGTACTCCTAGAGAACCTTACGAAAGGACGTTATGATCCGGTCTTTTGTTCTCAACAAGCAGTGTCTATCAGCAAGAAGATAGAAGATCAAATCAGACAAAAAATACTGAAGGAGAAAGATCAAAAAGTTCTTGCTGTTGTTTATATCGGTGAAGTTCGTCAGCAGGGGATTCAGATATCCAGTCAATGCATGTGGGATCTACAAAAAGACTTCATGGCATCCGCAAGCTTCTCTGTTAATGATATATTTGCTGTTTGTTATGTGTTTGTCCTATAACTATTTGTTGTGTTAATGTGTACGCAGTGTTCATATTGTGTGCGGAAAACAAACTTGCGTGTGTTTTGGGGTTTTCAAGATCGGGCCTTCGCTGGCGCCTGAAAACTTTTTTAATAAGTCTGAACGAATTAAGAAAGCGCAGTTTGCACTGCAAACGTCTCTTTTGTCTTACGGTTAATGCTGTCGTCACTTGCTCACCTAGAACAGTTAAATATTTAAATCTTCCACGCAAAATTTCCGTGTGTAAAATGCTTACTATTGCACTAGATCAGGCATGACTAACCGATATAACGTGCTTAGAGCAGATTTCGTATGATTTTGAAAAGCTCGCGGCATGAACACGGTCTTGACATGGTCAAAGCACGGCAAGGAATGTTATAGAGAACATCGCGGTCGCCACAAGGAACGCTTAAGGCACCGATCTTGCCGCGAACTTTTCACAGTCATACATAATCTGCTCTAATTTCTGTCGCGACTAATATTTAGCGTTGTTAACCTATCCGGTCACTGCGCAATGCGTGGGTGTTTTTAGACTAATCACCAGAAGCAGCAGGAGAAGTGGTTTTTATCTCATCGAATCACTTGAGTTTAGTTGATTTAGAATACGAATTACACGACTTTAGAGCCGATTTCGCATGATCGTGTAAAATTTACAGTACAGAAGCCCTGTACCATGACCGTTTCGAGGATCCTGATTGGATAAGCAGTGATCGCGCGCGCTGTGATTGTCTCAATAGATATCGTGTACCATGTCCACGCCGTGTTCTGTCCTTTCTCCAACGTTATACGGAATTTATCCTAAATCGAAGCGTGAGATCAGCATATGAAACATTTTTGGGTAACCTTTAGCTTTTACCGGCAGTCTTAACACTAATCCTGATTAGAGACGCATCTATGAGTACCTAACAACATTATACAGGATTACTACCAGGAAAAGAGACGGACTCAATATTATGTTCACAGCTAGAGACATTGCAGAATACAATGTCTCGTACAACCGGAATTGAGTGAGAAGCACAACTGAATAAAATTCCAAAAATGTAGTATTACTTATGTAACGCAAGTAGCGTGTCGCCTAAAATGCTGTAAAACGAGCACTACTCATAATATTCCTATGGAAAAATTCTATTAGCTTCGGATACTGCAATGCAGGTAAAATAGATAAGCAGCCATCAACGAGTCACGTGATCGTTTCCGCCATATTGGATTGTAGATGCAGTGCGTTCTCACTGCTGTCCAAACTAAAGTGGAAAGATTCTATAATATTATTTGTAAGAGTAATAATTCATCATCTTTTATTTAGGACTGGATGATCTTAGGACTTCAATTGACCACCCAAACATGACTTAAATTATCACATGATCTGATAGTGAGGTTTTTACTCAATATAGGCTATGTCTTCAGCGGCGGGTATACGAAACCTTGCGCGCGCATTCAAAAATTGGAATTTGTGCTTCCCCAAAATAACGCAGGCGAGACAATAAGGAAAACTATGACACAACAAAATTACGAAAGAAAAATAGTACATGGTGAAACAGAAGAGAAATGATAGGAACGGTGCGATGGATTAAAGAAATACGTTAGAGAATAGCCAAAGCAAAAGCGATGTTATCTTGGTTACAAGGTTTTTCGGTAGAAATTATACTCGTTATCTTCCTAAGATAACAGGAAAATAAAGAGACGAAAATTCAAATGAGTTGAAAAATGGCTAAATCTTGTCATTCATTGTAGTGTATTGTGCTTGGATCTTATAGAAAATCGAAGGTATAACTGCGCACAAGGCTGTTGTCCAATTTAAAGGGATTCTGCAGAACTGCATTGGCAGAACGCGCGCCAATATTAACATAGTATTCGCTAAATGTCTTAAATAAAAATAAACAAACAGCTCATACTGCTTAATTTTATTTATAAAAATGTTTTAATGTTTTTCGAGTCACACTCTGCGAACGGAGAACGTTCTGATAAGAAAGTGAACCACCGGCTCACAGGTATTGTAATGAATTCTTGAATCAAATGGACAAAAAACATACGGTTGCACTTGGTTAATGCGCTACTATCTGTTAAGCAAGAATTAAGCCCAATCTAATCCACCGTGATCTCACACACTTAATATTTAAGACTAAACAAGTTTGGCCGGTTTGGTAGATGCGCTGCCTACTAAACAATGTCCTTAGTTCAACAATCGCGCGCATCGTTTTCTCTTATCATCATGTCTTGAGCTTCAAATACTCTTAAAACGGAGCAGCAATGAACCCCGTCAGGGGGGAGGGTGGGGTTAAAGTGCGCACTAGCGCATGCGCATAGCACTAGTCATCTGAAATCGATCCGTGGTCAAAATGACGGCCTGTTTATCAATGCGCATGCGCAGGTAAAGCTATGAGGACTGACGAAGAATTCGTTTAAAAATCTTTGCCGTTTTTGAATTCATTTGAAACTTTAATAAAAATTTTCGGGTTGAAACGCAACATGTGAAAGCCAGCTTTAATAACCTACAAACAATTGTCATAATGAGAAATTAGGTACAAAGAAAATGAGTTCAGGAAGATAAAGAGCAAGATTAGAATCCGTAAACGATACTCAAGTAGATCCACACAATGACGAAGGAATAAAAATATCTAGTGGAAAATAACTTATGAGAACGTGAGAACCAAATGTGTATAAGTATAAGTATAATTTGTGGAGTAGAGAGATGCGATAAGAGAAAAGTTTAATACTATCCGGTTCTAAACTGCTTCTGTCTGTAAAGAAAGACCAGCTAGTCATGGCAGTTTTATAGGCAAATAAAACAGATCTGTGTACATAGATGGTAATCATGATCTAAAAGATTAAAGAGCTTGTTTTACTGGGAAACTGAAGGAGAAATAATGATCAAAATGATAAAATATTGTGAAAGGAAATTCACTTGTACCCAGTACATGAATTAGATTGAATGTAAAGCTGCTTGTAAGTCAGGAAAACCTTAACCAAAAAGAGGAACTTGAATGAGCTAGGAAAAGAGGAAGTTGTAGAGCAATGTCAGTAGCCTAAGGGGAAAATGAAAATTAGTTAATTTGAAATTTGAAATTGTTAAGACATCAGTTTTTTATTGATTAGGAAGTAAAAACGAAAGCGAAGAAGAAAGAGGTTTAAGGAGGAGGTAGAGGTGGAGGAGGCCAAGAAGAAGAAGACTAAAAAGAGGGCAGAAGGAGACGAAGAAACGAGAGAGAGGTTAGAAGCACGAAAGAAGAAGAAAGAAAGAAGGATCTCCAAGAAATGAGAAGAAAGAGAACCGATAAACTGGGAAGCAAAATGAAGAAGATAAGAAGACAGAAAGACCTACACAAGCACCTGAATAAGTAACGATCTTTAATCAATGTTTATCGTCCAACTCAAACAGATCAACGAGATAATGTTAAGAAGTGTAAACTAATAAACTGAACAGCATGAAACTTCCTTACTCAGTGCTGAATTCAAAGGCTGCTTTCAGTAGTCTTTTTACAGGGAAATGTGAAAGAAGTTCAATTTTTAAAAAAGTTTTGAATGCAAGGTTTGTTTTTACGATAAGCTAGACTCATTTTGACATTTGCTATGCTTGATTATCAACTACATGGCCGAACGGGTCTCAAGGAGCTCGCTCCTTAGGATAAGAACATGAGGTCGTGCGTCATGCATAAGCCAAAGATATACAAAATAAAGTTTTGCCAACGCAAGGAAAAATGGCCCGCTTTCCCACGGTTTAAACACGTCGAGATGCGAGGCAAAACGTGACTAGTTATAAGGATGTAACTAACAGCGCAAAGCAACAAGATGACTCATTACAGAAGAGGGCGAAAAACGTTTAACAAAATGATTATTGAATTAAATTCTTCAAGAAAAGTAATTACAAGTTATCAGTGTGGAAGATTTTCTTGGGACGCTTGAGTACAGGGAAGAATTTCAGTATTCGTTAATAAATTTTTTTTATGGTTTTATAAGAAGACATTTTGAAGATGAGAACTCAGACAACGTAGCACGCACACTGTCAGATACTTAAAAACAAAATAACCAACCCTGACATTTTGATGATGATTATTATTGGCGGCAAAACGTACAAGGCCGAAGAAAAACAGAAAATAAAACCCTATTAATGAAAGGAAGTAGGTAGATTTCGTTTTACACAAACAATGCAGGCGTAACGGATACTGTAAGATGTACTCTGGTAATTTCTCATAATTACTGCAGAGTACTTTAGTTTTACCATATGTTGTTGTGTTGATATATTGATATGTTGCCGCGCGCGTAGATTCCATAAACACACATTGAAGAAAAGCAAGGGTCAAAACCACGAAGTAAGATTGGGTTTTCTTAGTCCTAACGATAGAAATAAAGCCGTAATGAGTTCGTGGGTTAATAAAAAAGGCAGAAAAATAGCGAACGGTTTGGTAACGGTTTAGTTGTGTTAACAAAGATAAACATATTGGGTGATAAGTTTTCTTTGAATGAACGCTGTACTGCGCGTGAGAAAAAAACATCTTTTTCCACATGGATTATTGATTGTGGAGTTTACGCAACTTGAGCCTCCTGCAGGCGCTGGAAGTATGAACAGCGATCTATGATATTGTACATTATGTGAGCTAAGGCGATTAGGATTGTTTTTGAACGGGCTCACTCCAACTCGTAGACCACGATTCGCCTTCCACGCCGGATTTCCCGAAACACGATAGAAATCTCTTTGAGTAATTCATGAACCAAGGCAAAAGTAACTCTAATTAAAAGTTTGAAACGCATTTGGTAAACACCTTCCCAGCCCCAATGCTATTTGTAAAACTCTCAGCGAACTCAAGGAGCAGGCCGGTTCGACATATGTTATTCTGATTGATCAGTGGACAATAACCGTTTGATGGATGAATACGCGAGAAGCTGTTGATTACATGTTTGGTTTTGCCTGAGTGTTTCACCGTCGCTTTGTGTATATTTCGGTACCTTTATGAGATAAACATCTAGATTAGCTTCCTGAATCAAGCCAAATAAATATTTGATATTAATGATTAGTCAGTTTGTGAGAGTACACCGTTGGAATAAAGCATGTCAAATGGCCAGTCAAAATGATCAATTTTGTTACAAAACACAAACGAAAATGATGCTTTGTTTTTTTATTACTTTCGATACATCCTTCGGTTACAAACAAAAATGGCTGAAATCCAAGTTGGCCTGTTGAAAAATCTTTCGCGATAAAACTCAATTGTAATATTCAACTTTTTAGGAGTCTCTAACGTTAATTCACAAGTGTTTGTAGGGAAATTTCTAATAATTATTCACTGATAAGTTGACAAGTCAAGAAGAAAGTCTAGCATTTGTCTAGAGAGAGAATAACATCAAGTTCAGTTTGGCTGCAAAAAGTTAAAAAATCAAGTTACAACCACTACGACACTTTTTTGTTCTTTTGTTGAACAAAATCCAGCTGAATTTTATTTAATTTAACAGAATAGTAACGGATTTAACCCATCAATTATAAGTGACGAGATTTTTGACCAACTCTATTATCCTTCAACATAAAATGTTCAATGAAGATTACGACAACTAGTCGGTCATTTCGCTCCAAATTTCGATTTATGATGGATAATTCACAGCCGTAAACAGCCAGTTAATAAAAACGCCAATTTTAGCACAAACTTGCTTTCTTAAGAGCTTCTAAAGCCAAAGTCAACAATATAATGATATCTCTTTGAAACATTGATACACAAAAAAAGACAGTGTCTTAAATGACGATTCCATCCGTTTTTCTCTCGACCGCTTAGATGCTTTTAACTGGAAGACAGTGTTTAATGGCCTCGAGCTATTCTAGGGGATGGCAAAATATAAACACACATAAATCTTTAGAAGATGTACAGCTCAGAAGGTAGAATATTAAAAATGAATTTACTCTAGAAATTGGAGAGTACTACTCTAAAGCGAAACTTAAATGAGAAAATTCATGCAACTTTTTAGTGCGTTTGAAATCATTTTATCTTTTTTGACCGCTATAAAAAGAATCCTAGAGAAGATTTTCACTGAAATTATTCTTCATAGAGAAGGATTCGGGTTGAAAGTCGAAGTGAATTAGTGTTTTTCCTTTTTGTAAAATTACAAAAAACGACCAAAATCCAAAAGCCTTGAAGATATCAAGACAATTGATCTGGACGAAAGAAAAACAATGATTTTGTTCGAGAAAAACTTGTTTATCGTGTTCACAAACTAATTAAAGAGATGGATAGACATCTTCAAAGGAAAATGCAATATTAAAATAATTTAGTAAACCGTAAAAATATATCAAGAAAAAGAATCTCGCTGACGGCTTACCTTGGGAATGACATCCAGAAGTCTTCTACTAGACAGCAAACAAACAGTGAAACAAATAGATTTAAATATTTTAATTTCAATTCTAGGCAAATTCAAAATATCGAAAGATGATTATAATAACTTGAATGGAATTGGGTTGGTAATTTACCCCTAAATGTCCCTAAATCACATTCTCAGTACACCATACTAGTAATGTAAGTAAATAAGTTAATAGATAAGGTAATTTTTCGCTATATACAAGAAGAAAGTGCCACTGAGAAAAATGCACTCAATGACTTGCTCAAGAAGCTCCGTGAGATGCAACACAGAACAATCTCTGATAAAGATACAAATAGCTTTACTAACTTATAGTTTGTAATATTTCGTGTAGTTTATCATCTCTACCTCACCACATAGTTACACTGTACACAATATCCATGACAAGGGCTTACGGAATCGTACGGGCAGGTAGACTCGGAGCTTCCGCCAAATGTCGTGCCAAAATGGCCTCTAATGTTCGTGGTAGTGAGACTTGGCGTACAAGACTCTGAAACACTTGACTTCAATCTCTTATTGTCCTCGAGTTCTTTACCCATGATACTATCTATAGTAAATTTTGGTTTTTCTTTCTCTTTGGGGACTTCTGCAGGTCTGATAGGAGCGAGACGTTGTAAGGACGGAGTTTGTGGATAATACCCGAGGTACGGGGATAAAGCAGGGTAAGATGTCCCACAAACCGGTGACCGCCAGAACAGGGAATTGCAGTTCCAATAGCACTGTAGCCCGTATGATCCCCCAAACCCATCCGGAGGTTTCGGCCTCTTGAAGCGTTTTCTTCTTCTCAGAAAACTGCCATTATCAAACATTCCCTCGCTGGCTGGATCCAGCGTCCAGTAGTTCCCTTTACCTGGATTGCCCGGTTCCCTGGGCATCTTCACGAAGCAGTCATTCAAAGACAAGTTGTGTCTTATGGAATTCTGCCACGATGGGAATTTTTCTCTGTAATACGGGAAGCGGCGTTTTATAAAGTCACAAATATCGCTCAAAGTGAGCTTGCGCTGTGGAGACTGAAGTATTGACATTGTAATCAACGCGATGTAGGAGTATGGAGGTTTAGACAGACTTGTTCCTTGTCGTTTTGACTCCGTCGCTTCTTTCTTTGAATCGAAACTTTCCATAATATCTTCTTTCTCGTTGGGCGAATTCCGTTCAGGTTGTTTGTCATCGTCGTCGAAGAGCTCCAGCCTCGTCGCACACATATCTTCATCGTTCTGTACCGAGATGACACCTTTTTCTTCCTTGCACGCTCTGTGCATGTCGAAATTCTCCGTTGTCATTCTTGGTGGTGTCAGTTTTTTTTAGTTGAAGTTCTTCGGATGAATATTAGCGAGAAGCCGAGAACACCAGAGTGTGTGATGTTGTCGGTGTCCGGTCCGTTGACTACTGATACGGTGCAGTTTGTTGTGGGTCTTTTTATACTGTTATTTGAATTCGTTAAAGCTTATACAGCCCACCCACTAAGACAGGCGCGCCTCAAAAAACAACCGACCAACCCTTAGGCATCGGAGATTTATTCTCGCATTAACATTGAAAAGCTTGACGGTTTAGCATCGCATCTAGTAATTACCCTATTACTATGATGTGTATTGTAATTAGGTCGTATCACAACTTTTATAATGCTTGGTCAACTTCAACAGGATCTTGTAAGAGGGGTAGGGATAAACTGACAATAACATAAGTAAGAATGGATCTTCAGAGGGCCTTAAGGAAAAGAAGTTTGCTTGAATTCTGACAGACACGCGCGCGCGCGGTAATTAATGTTCTACTTTTGTATCGCTTGTTATAACTAAGTATTTGGTTTCACAGCAAAGTTAATGGGAATAATCCATGGAAAATGACTTGCAGATGGTAGCTATTTACCTAAACCAATGGACGTTAGAATAGGAAGTCAATGGCAATGTAGCATCCCGTTGAGCCGTAGGAAATTGTCTTACTCCTGCAAAACAAGTAGTTTCTTTCGTTTATTAAACTGGTGCTTTACTTCAATAAAAACCAGCGCACAAGATAATTTTCAGTGGCCAAATATTCGCCAAAACTAACTTTATTTACAGAAAAACATTTGTATATCGCAAAGACAAAACAGAATTTTAAGTTCGGATAACCAATGAATAAATTGCTGGGAGGAACGTGGAACTTGAACTAGGTACGTGAATTGAACAACAAATTTTCATTTTGAGTTTGTCAAAAAATAATTCAAATACAAAGAAAAAAAACTTATTTTAAAAAGCCAAAAGGAACGCAACTCCATTAACCGCCCGACATTCAATATAAATCTGTAGTTTAATGGCAATCTTTCATTAAAGTTATTGCCTTACTCTCCTATTCAAGAACAAAAGGGGTTTCGTGCTCTGAAGACTTCAGGTATTAATTTTGTCGCTATTACCGTACTGAAAGCTATTAAAGTGATCCTAATTACCGAACAAAGTTCATAATTTTATAAATCAATTTTTTTGTCTTTGTGCAATTAACTCTAAATAATTGCTTTATTTATGTCCTCGATCGCTACAAATCGCGAAGCCAGACCTTAACTACATTTAGTCGTTGATTAAGACGTGGGTTAACTATATCATAGTCTCCGACACAGCTCGACTACAGCCATCAAATATTAAAGACTGGATTGTGTTTTCAAGAACAATAATATGGGTGGGTAGCTATGCTAGTTGGTTTTTGTTGAGCAAAGGGTTCGGTGTTTTTGTTGAAGTAAGTGTTTGGGGTGCTAAGTTCATGTGTTTTTAGAGCCAAGCAAAGACAAGCGAAAGGAATAAAAATAAAGGAATAGAAAGCGAAAAGACTAAAGGACAAGAGAGGGAAAACGGAAAAACGATAATGTAAAACAAAGAAAATGTAGTTGAGCGTGCGAAAAATGGGCAATAAGAATAAAAGACCTGAAAGTCAAGTTATGGAAGAAATTGTAAATCAGAAATAATCTTCAAAATGTCGTTGAATTCAAGAAAAGAGAATCAAGGGAAAAGAGGTACAAATTGAGAGAGAATTTAGAGAGAGAACGCCAGTAGTTTTGGTTTTCTCAATGTGGCGATAAAGTTTTTCTTGGGTCAAATAACTGTGAATGATATGGGACACTTCTCTAGCAAGACAGTGTTATTCTACGATCGACCTAAAGCTCTTGTAATACTTACTAAATGCTTATTTTATCCCCCAGAAGAGCAAATAAACAGACGCATATGGAATATTATCACAAAATCCAGCGATTACCAGCGATGACAAATGGGCCAAAGGAAACGATCAGACACAGAAATACCAAGAAGTCCGTACAAAAACTATCAAATCCGTCTGCGGACTTCTCAATTTATGTATCGTATTTCGCTACTCTTCAAAGCTTTGGTCTGATATCCTGGATACATTACAAAGGAAAAACCGTACTCAGGCAGAAGCGAATCTTTCTCAAACGGAAATCAGTGGTAATTGCAGTTAAGGGATCTTATTTCAGTGTGGGTATAAGTACAATAGTTTCGTAAGGCAAGGTTTATCAGTTGCTCATAACATTACATAGCACAGTAACAATGCAGTCGTATCGTGGATGTTATGCAAATAGAATTCTGAGTACTATATCTGATTTAAAACACGGACTTGTGGCAGGACTTAATTAGGACTATCATTCCCTACATTTCTAGATAACGTATCACACCGATCTGCAAGCCTACATTAAATGGAAAAAACTATGTTTTATGCCCGGGGCAAGTTTTCCTTTTAAGCAAATAACACAGCAAAGAGCTAATCATTGTACATTTACACGTAAGATCCTAAGCTTTCAACTCATCCTAGGCTGTCCTAAAATAAGAAAACTCTAATTCCAATCAACGATAGTAACAGAAAATTGTTCATTAAGTCGTACAATAGGATAAAGGGAAAATCACTTTTCGTTTCTTTTTATTCAATTTTAAGAAGGATTTCTCGACTTACCGGGAAATTGGCCAAGCAGAACCGAACGAAGATTTTAGTAAATCAAAATATAGTAATCGGTTTGATATCGTCGCTAACATCTCTTCGGCTACTTTGCGTTATTAATGTTAACTATATGTGAGAGAATGGAAAAAAGAAACCGCCCTAAACAAACCAAATGATAGTCGGAAAAGATTTCTAAACAGATAAACTATATGAGAGTACGGACACAGCTCGTTTTATTGACTTTTCTCTCGTATAAAATCATCAATTATTTCTTGAAATGACTTGTTTTTCAACATCAAAACAGAGGGAAAATTTTTACACTTGAAATTACAAATAATTATTCTAATTTGTTTCCAGAAAGTCGCCCAAAAAACGATTCAAATTCAGCCAATTGTTTTAAATGTCTATCAGAGTTTGTCAGCTTTGTAGAGTGTACCTCGTCATAAAGCAATGAATTGAAATCAAACTACCAGCGTCGATAGTCTTAAACATTTTTTCCACTACATAAATTTAAAATAAATTTCCAAATCTTCAAAGAATAACACATTGATGGCTGTGAAAGGGTGAAAATAAAGCGTTGGTTGAATTTCAAAACGTTTTTCTTTAGTGTTGTAACAAATATCTGTCTACCCGCTTGCCTCGAAAATTGCGTGCCAATATTTACATCAAATTGATACTCAAAATTATATTCCTAGATAGAAGTCATTAGCTCTAAGTGTTCGTATTGCAAATCATTGTGGAAAATGATATTGAAAAATCACTTAATACATAATTCGCGATTCTTTGCGCGCGAACTTTAGAGCAATTAAAAAGTCAAGAGTAAAAACAATATAGCAAGGCGGGAGAAATCACGAATTTATTCCACATTCTTTAGAATTAAGTACTAAAGCTTTAAATTTATTTTAAGGTAATAAAAGCTTGAGTATAGTAAATAAAACAGAAGAGCCGAACTGACAATAAAATTAACTTTTTTTCAAGTTTTAAGGTGAGGTTTTTTTGCTCAAGAAGAGAGTTTTTCCAGTTTCGATTACAAAACACTAGTGATTTGTACAAGATCAATTGCTTTTTCTTTAGTTTCATAATGTCCAATCTAAAAACAATAAAATCGATACACTATATCCAGGATTAAACCTGCCAAGGGATAATTAATTCTTCTGCGAACGACAGAGCTTTAATAAAGAATTAATCTCTAGACAAAAGCGGTTTGTATTGAACCAGTCTTCATACCAGCGAAGCATACACTTCATGAGTTGATGTGAAAAAACTGATTTTTTTTGTTCGAATGATTCTGTCTTTTAAACCCAACAGACTTAGCGACAGCTTCATAATGGGCCCTTTTATCTCCAAAATTATAGGAAAACATTTATCATTAAGGTCTAAAAGCTGAAATAATAAATTAGGAACACCGGTTGAAGAGTATATTATCTTAGAAAAACGCGTTAAAGCAAAATCAGGCGAACTCGAGACAAACTGAACGTGGTTTGAGGAAATTTGAAGTTTGAGATGATTTAGAAAGTAGGATTAAAATTGGTTATTATGTTGAACAGAATATAATAAAATAGATACAAAAAACCATCTGTAGTCTCGAACACTAGTTTGTAGTGTCATAAAAGAAATTACAACCAGAAAAAGATTAATTATATCTTTTGTTCCTTGGACGTCCTGTTGCTCCAAAAACGCGATGATACAAACCCATAATAACTAAAGTTGAAAATGTCACTGAGTAATTGTTCCTCTGACAAAAACATTCAAAAGAATACAGAATAAATGATTTAACATTAGTTAAACATCATGTTACACTTTGGTTTTCGTTCAGTCTGTATTGACAGGAGAACTTGTGTGAAATTAGGTTAAGTTAGCGCTGAGAGACAATTGCTGTATATATTTATAAAACGCGAAGAAAATTTCCAAACACGCTTGTTTTCCCGTGTAAATTGGTTTCTTTCATGATAAGACCGGACATTAATAGCTCTCAACTATATCATTCAAGGATTCGAACTCGGGGGCTTTTTTCACTTTTATACAACGGTAATTAAACCTTTAGAGAGACGACAAACCATTTTGTCAGCGAACGGAAATGAGTTCCAACTGGACATAATTCTTTTCACCTTGGATCCGTACGCTTCAGACGAATCATCAGCTCAGCTTAAAGATTTATTCATTGATTTATTATTTAAATCAATTAATCAGCGCCATTTTTCCTTAGTAATACTTAATTGTACAGTTCAAAGAAAATCCTCTCAATAAGTTATAAGAAAATATTTTCTCAGAGGTTGTGTTTTCGCAACATTGTGGTTGAGCAAGAGAAAATGAGTTGAGGTAATGTTCACGAAAAGTTTTCAAGCCAGAAAGAAAGAAAAGCTCGTGACATACCCAGCTGAAATGAAGAACAATCTTATACGACGACTCATAAACAAAATAGAGCCTTAGGAAGTCGAAATTATTACTTTTCGCAGCAAATTAATCCACATAAATTGGCATCCTGTTCGGTCAATAACCTGTTTTTGTTTCAAAGAAGAATACAATTGAAAAAACGCCCAGACATGAGGCCTTGGAGCCCTAATACTTTGCACGCGAATTTCTTTTATAATATAAACACGAATATCTGTGTTCTAACTTAATCTAAACCCTTTGAGTATTATTGTAAATACAACTTTATTTTGTTTTACGTTATAACCGCACCATCACTCTTCAAATCAGGCAAATTTGTAGTGTACTTTTGACTTTAAAAATGCAAAAACTAGACATTGAACAAGCTGCTGTTTAACAGAGCTACTTAGAATTAAGTATCGGAAGTGAAAATATAATCACTATCGCTATCTTTTTTTGAGAACCGATTTTAAAGAATTTTGCTAATGACGTACATTTTTGCGGAAGCTCAAAAAGCGCGACAAAAGATGTAGAAATGAATAAACTTTTCGCTTTATGTGATCGTTCTAATACAAATGAAAGTCGAAAAAGCGGGAATTGAAATCCAGTTCAAAATTCAACATGTCCTCAAACGGTACGATAATTTTTTTTACAACTTTAAGAAAAAAATTCAAATTGTTCTTACGCTCTACGAAAGGGAATTTTTTTTTTCTTTACGAGAAGTAAAACTTTTGCAGCCATAGAAGTCCAAACAAGCCGTTGGGATAAATTTGTTTGTGGATATAGAAAAATTAAAAGTAGTTTTGGATAAACATTGACAAACAGAGAGGCGACTAAAGTTACTACAAACAAATGTGTAGATTAAATTAAATTTTCGCTGTTCAAAGAGAGCTAACCATCCTGATTTGGATAAATTTGCTCATGCCAAAATCTTCAATTACCTTTGGCAAGGCAAACATCTGCTTTTTGTGACTCTGAGAGCTTTTCTAAACAAGTTCTTCTTTTTTCTTTGAAAAGTCACTACAGTTTGAGAGGAGGAAGCAGTGAGTAAATAGTTCGGAAGATATTGCAAATCTTTTAACGGTGTTCCAAACATTGTCTTTGAATTATGAGGGTAAAGTAAATAATCGCCACCAAGTGTTTGGAGTACGATACGATAAAGGATATGAAAAAAGCTAATAAAAAATATCATAAAAGCCCTCAAATAAGAAGTATGGATTAAACAAAGAGAATTAAGTGACACTGTAGCGACATTTTCGCAGCTTTGAAATAGAAAAGCAAAGTACGAATTAAATATGTGCGACTTTTAGATTTTAAAACAAACACAAGAGAAGCGTTGGACGCGCTGGACAGTTGGTTGAAAACAAATGGCTCTTTTGATACTTAATTTTAATCAAAGAAAGTAAATATTAAAAAGATACTTTGGAATTAAACTGTGGTTCTTTTGGGAAAGATAAATACGGGTTTTAAACGTTTCAAAAAGTATAAAGAAATATTTTTTTCCCGAACTTGTAAAGCTTGTTCAAAAACATTAAATAAATACTAAAATAAAAGTAAGGAATGAGATACCAAGGAGAGTATATTCATAAACGTTTTTCATAGTAATATTCCACGATAATATAGAACAAAAATTTCCAATAAAATTTTATGGTTTCTTAAAGAATAAAATATGTAAAACTATCAATCGGTAAGATGTGAACATCCAGAAACTGAAGGAAAAAAGGTTGTCTTGGAAGTTTAAAGAAAGTAATAACGACATCCAATATTTGTGGTTTGTGAGATTTTTCGTCTTTATTCTAGTTTGAGATAAGAAGCGAGACTATTCTTTGCACGTCTGTTGGATCTGTTCAAGATATGATGTGTTTATTGAGGTCATGTTGTAAAGTGATGTGCAAGAACAAGGCTAAAGAAATTAAGATTATAGTGCAAAATAGTAGAAATAAAAGAAAAACAGAAAATGATTCAAGAAAGCTGTTATAAATTGTCTTTAAAAAAGGCTTCAAATTTTATGAAATGCAGATATGTAAATCTATAAAATGAAGATGATGATGATGATGGCGATAGTGAAGATGATAGATCAGTGATGATGACGATGATGACGATGATGATGACGATGATAATGATGATGATAATGATGATGATAATGATGATGATGATATTATCAATAATTTTATTGAATATGAATTGTAATATTGTTATTTTAGTTCTAAATTTCCTCTTCTACCTGTCTTTGTTAAGAATGGCTTGGAATGACAGCAGAAGTGTCGGTTCGTCTAAATGTCGACCTGAAGGAGGAAACACAACGACCATCAATGTATCTTGGTCATGGCGGCTTGGAATATTCAAAACCAGTTGGATCTGTGTGCTTTTAGTGTCAAGATGAATACGATAATAAATTATGATAGCTAGATTCTTTATATTTCTATCCTGGGTTCCAGAGGCTCTCTCGCTCCAGTACTTCTTTACCGGCCTCACGCTCTTTGGTGCCTGTGGCGCCGTTCGCCCACAGAGCGAGAGGACCTCTGGCACCCAGGGTTGATTTTTTTCATCTTTTCCTGATAAAATTTGTGGGGTTTTATAGCTGCAACCCGGTTTATCTCAAGAGAACGGCTTCAGTCTCTCTAATCTTTCCCTACCTCTTCTTTTTCATAACCAAGCAATGATTTATAAAACGATTGATTAAAAAGACAGAATACTGAGGTCCCCTTCTCTACTACTCTCTCTTGTCTTGTCTTGTCTTGTCTTCTCAACTCAACTCTTGTCTTCTCTTCTCTTCCCTTGTCTTGTCTTATCTTCCCTTGTTTTGTCTTCCCTTGCCTTGTCTTGTCTTCTTAACTCTTCTCTTCTCTTCTCTTCCCTTCCTTCTCTTTTCTCTTCCCTTTTCTCTTTTCCCTTCCCTTTTCTCTATGTCGTCTTTCCTTTTTTTTTCACAAATATTTTTAGAATTTTCTAACAATCTGTTATGGGAACTATTTTGTCTAAACTATTTTACAAAAGATTTTTTTTTTCCAATTTAACATATCTTAGGTATAAACCAAGAAAATTGTTAAAAAACCCTAAAACAAACTCAAATTTCAAATAACACGCAGGTCAAGACAAAACATTCCGTGCTTTGCTTTTTTCACTTGGAATCTAAGAAAAGCATTAGAAATTGTTTATTTGAAAGAATAAATAAATCGAAAATATTAGACAAATTGTAAAACATCATGGAAATGTATATATTTTTTGTAAATTAGGGCTGAAAACCCGAGCATGAGGAATAATACCGATGTACTGTGTAATTGTAAACGAAAGTTAATTAAAGAAAAACGGGTAAATGGGAAATAGATGAAAGGATAAAAAAATAGATGAAAGGGTAAAGAAAATTGGAAGAGAAAAATAAAGAAAAAATTCTAAGAAAGTCCCTGAGTCTGCTTACATTACTGTTTTTTCTTGTCTTTTGAATTTTTTATAGATTTTTGTCTCAACAGTTTTTATTGCATTAATCTAAAGTCTTTTTAAAATTCCATTTTTTTATTTAAAATCTGAAATAAAATCATTCATATTCAGTGGATGGTCAATGGAATAGACTAAAAGAATTGCTGAATGATTGGCCTATTTCAATAAATGCATCAAAGATGTGATGCAATGATCTAAAGGGTAGATTTCTGTTTTTCGTTTTATAGGCTTAAGGTACGAAATAACTCTTAAACTCTTGTCAATAACCTTAGCAAAGTATGGTCAACCGAGTAGGTGATTTTAGAAAGATCTTTAGCAAGATTGACTGTGATGGACTGTAGTAGGGCAGAATTATATCGATTATAATATCAAATACAATATTAAAATATGGACAAAACTTAATACCACGATGACAGTAAATTATAAATAAATTGAACACAAACGTAGACACGAAATAGAAGAACAGACTAGCAAATAGGTACACTTTAAGATATATAATATATCAACGTGCTTATCAATATATTCTTGACTTGTCTGCGCTAATGATACTAAGTCAGTTATGATTGAAAGAGCTGAAAATCACTTTCGACAAAAAGAGAGATCAACTTACCGATAAAAACAAGACGGTTGAGCTTTTCTTCATTCTTGGACCAAGGAGTCGTGGCGGTTTTGTCAAACAATTCATGAACGGCTTGTACAATCAATCGGCGTTTCTCTCCTACGACCGCCACCACGCCCTGGTGAGATAAGACCAACTTTAGCGCCGGGACTCGTTGGACTTTTTTTGATGTATTTGGGATGAATAATCAAGAGAAGTGTGGAGATAAGAAATAGCACGAGCGTGAGTAATGTGTGAATTAAGGGATGAAGTAAAACAACTTTATCAAAATGAACAAATGTTGTGAATTTGACAGCCGTCATAGAATAATGTGTAAAATATCTTTTTAGAAAAGCTTGGTAAAACAGCTTCAAATGGGCAAGAAAGGTAGAGAGAGAAAAAGGAAACAGGGAAAAGGGAAGCCGTATTCAACAATTTTACAAACCCTAACGATGTAATTTTGAAAGAGGATGATAAACACAGGGGAAAAAGGAATCATGAGAGAATGTAAAACAAAAATAAATGAAATTCTAGAGGAACGGGAAAGGCTGATGAACGCATGAATGAAACGCAAAAAATAAAGGAAAAGAAAGAAGGAACGAAAGCGATTTGAAGATGGGGATTTCTAAATAAAGATAACATTTTTCGTGGAATTTTTCCATTGAAATTTTATAAAATCTGTTTCAGTATCTGTACAGTCATTTCATTGTAGCAGTAATCTGCACAAAGCAGAGACGATACTTCACTAAAAATTATCGCGTTATCAGAACCAAACGGATTCTGTAGCGGCACTGAGAATTTTTACACAACTGACGATAAAAATCAAAGCTAAAAGTCGAGAAGAGAAAATTTTTAAAAAATCATTATGTTTTGCTCTTCAAAATTCCATATTTGTACTTGAAATGTTTGAGAAAAGAAAGCTATCTTCGAATTGACGGCAGACCATCTAGGAACCATTAATATATATTTTACTAGTAAATACAAATACCAGTAATCTTGGCTGAAAATCTATAAAACGCTACACCAAAATTATATTCAATAACATTTTTGCGATAGTTATAATATTTAGGTGGTTGCGTCAAAATTTTTCAACATTTGGGTTTGAATATCAAAACTCTGTCTTCCCAGAGAGACAGAATAGTTTATCTCAGCTCTCTTATCGAGATCGCAGAATCGCCAGAGTAATCGAGAAATCGCCATTAACGCTAATAAAAAAAAATTTAGATATAGTTTTCTCGAGGGCATTTTCGGGAAAAAATGGGTTTTAGCATTCTGGTGCCAAGTCACAACAATAGAGTTTCAACAGTTTTTGTAACTCGTTCAGCTAGGCAGGAGCCAAAACTATCAGTGATTTCTTGACTACTTTTGCGATTCATCAGATAAGAAAGGATCGAATAGCTTTATTAAATAATTTGATAATTGTTTACGCTAAAAAAAGGCTTGGGAATGTAAGGGATAAGTCTTTTTAACGATGAATTCTAAGCGAAATTAGTCCAAATTCCTCAAACATTTCAATTCCTATCAAACGTTTTTAGTCCTAATTGAAGAACTAGCTTCAAGAAAAGGTGATATTTTTTTAATTATTGAGTTTAGAAAGACGTTGAATGAACTAGAATGTTCTGAAAATGCCTTCGAAAGCGTGGTGAGCGAGAGAGAGTTCAAGGCACAAAGCTTTTGTAATCTTATTACTATTATTACTCTAAGAACATTGTACACAATCCTTTCATATTAAGAGAAGCACGCTTAATCGAATAAACTCTAAACTAAACGTCCATCTTTATAAAGCCTTCAACAAAACACGACATTTTCTTTTTGCAACCAATTAAACACAGTTAATCACACGTTAAAGACAGCGGATTAAGGCGTCCCTAACACGAAGTCTTCTGTTTGAACCAAAACCACGAACAGATGGCTGACGGATTTGGGCGGTATTTCTAAAGAAAAAGACCCGTGGAGTCAAAGTCGGTAGATGTATGAGTTAGATCTTTTGCTCATGAAAAAGATGTAAGCTTGCTGGGTTGCTAATGTGATTAGTTTGTACAAAGACCGACAAGTACAATAACGCCAACTCCACCGTCAACGAAATTAAACCAACTTATATTTGGGTTTTCATTAAATTTTTAGACTTTTTGAGTAAAAAAACTTGCCCATTGACAGAATGAGAATTGATATCGAACTTCTGACTATCTGATACACTAAACTTTATTTCTGTAGATGTTTTTGGGCTCTTACTATTTCTGCATTATGAAAACAAATGAAAAAATGAAGACTTGATGAATAAAACCTACCAAAATCCAATTTTTATTTTCTCTTATTGAAATCCATTTATATGATTTTTATTCAATATTTTATCTTTTTTCCCTACGAACAGCTAGAAGAAATTGTACAGCCCCTAAAACATTCACTCTTTTTTCCTTATACTTTAGAAATGAATCAGTGATTTCTTGGTTTACTGCTTATAGATAAATTATTATTTTTCAAAAAATAAATTGTTGAATAGTATTCTGTGCTAATAAATAAATATTAACAAAGGCTGATAAAATCTTTCGAGACACCAACCAAAAAGATATAATTCTGCAGCACAATTTTATAATTTGTAAAGAAGAGGGTTTTTATACTGCTACCTTCCTGAATATCGCCGACTTTTAGACAATTATCTAAGCTGATTTTGCGTTTTTTCTCTTGCTAAGGTGTTATTATTATCATATTATTTTTATATTTTTGTGTTTGTTGATAAGGGTAGTTTTTACTTAGTTTACCAACTAAAAACAACCTCTAACGTCCTAAGTTTCAGACACACCCAAACGTAGTGTGTTTGGGGATAATTTTCAGTTCCTATAGTACTTAACTATATTATACTTATAGTACTTATAGTACTATAGTACTTAACTATATTCTACTATATTCTACTATATTAACTATAATTTCATCAGTAATACACAGTACTCTGGAGTCGATTAGGCTCGTGTAATAACAAGCCAAGAAACGAAATTTCACTTTAAAAACAGACACCAGCTGAACTTAACCACGAATTATTAAACCATCACTTCATAAAAGAGCTCGCACCTTCAGGTAGAGATTCCCAATTACATATAATTACCCAGAGGCGAATATATTCTTTATGCTGGTCAATGCTTATCAATGCAGGGATTCTTTGAAAGTAATGGTTAAACGCCCACACGAGATGGCCTCGTCACTCAGTAGGCAAAGGACGATCTTATCATATTAATAACATTTGTTCTTCCACATTCCAATATACAACATAATATACTGAGTTCTCGTTGGTATAGATCTAATTAAAGATATCTCTTAAGATAGGAAGATTTAACAGAAATTGCTTATAAAGGGTCAAGTATGTTGGCAAATCAAGATTGGATAAATGAATATCATTCAAGAATTATTTTAGACAATCTGAAGTAACGTGTCCTAATAAAGAAGAGAAAACGTAAAATATATATATATTAGTTTGTTTCAGCTTTCTTGTCTATTGCTTTGTTAGTAGTATACACATGGTGCTTCTGTATCAACGGCATTTTAGTAAAACAGTATACAGATGGTGCTTCTGTATCAACGGCATTTTAGTAAA
>WUAP02190885.1:0-21900 GCA_015163945.2 Stichodactyla helianthus | reverse complement strand
TAAAAAATGGGGGTCACCGACTTCGTTTTGGAGATATGAAGCTTTAAACTTTGAAAATGTGGTCGCCATTTTGAATTCGATCGCGTTTGTTATATAAACAAAATCCAGGCGTTCCTCGCTCAGTTAAAAGAGCTCGAGTGCGCGCGCAAAAAGGATGCGCAGAAACAATGCCCATGAACATCCTTATTGGCATGATCCCACAACTAAAACACTCAAAGTGGGCTACTGTTACAGTATTTCATCAGTAGTTTGGTTCTAACTTGTACTTACAGGTTCAACATTAATATTAATATCACTGGCACTAGCTTCTCTGCCATCCTCTAAACAACAAAGGATATTTAAAAACATAAATAAAAGACAGCCTCTTTAATTTTGGGTTTGATTTCAGTATGGTGTCAGTAGGTTTCGTTGGACTTTTGCTGGCCTGTTAAGTACACACTGTACAGTATATATACTAAACTGTTATATTCAGTGTGGTGTGGCATGGTAATGGAATGGTAATGGTTTTGATAGTGCATAGCGGGAAAATGGCAAGATAATCAAAAGGGTATTGGGCTTGTAAGTTGGATGTCAGCAGTTTTATTATAAACACTACTTGCCATTTGATAATTATGTAATGTTTAAAAGAACGAGAGGCCTTTGTTTGCTCGGATCTTTATACCCGATAAAATACGGATTCAAGTTCTTTAAACAACTTCAAAAACTTTTACCAGAAATTTCGCAGGTAATATATAGAAAAGCTATAAATTCTAAATTTATCAACACAGTTGACTAAGAAGCATGCGCATAATGCAGTATGTCGTCAGAGGAATTCATCTCAGAATCCCACACGGAAAAGAATGTTTGGAAATCTGATATCATTTTCTTCCAGCAAAATGCGCGTCAGGGTGCTTTCTTATAGGCTCTTGTTGGTATTGGGCTTGCTTATTAAGCAATTCCAATTCCGTTAATTCTATCTTCAGCCACCCAGATTGCACCAAGTTCTTGTTGGTTATAGAACTCATCAATGAAAACATGAGTTCTAAAACCAACAGCTGTTGTTAGTTAAAACACTCATTAATGAAACGAACTATAATAACCGACTGGGTCTGGTGTCTGGTATCATGGTATAAAGATGCTATCACGTGGTGCCAATTGGTACACGCTATTGGCTGGAAACCCTAATGAATTTTAATGAGTTTGTGAATTGATTATAATATATGTATTCATTATATAATAACTCACCTGGGGTGTTGGCACGCCCCTGTTCAGCATCTTCGGTTGTTACCGTTTGTGTTTCTGGCCAGTGTTCTAACAATGCTTGAAGCAATAAAACTCCATAATTCACTAAAAGCAAATAAATGATACAGTAATGTAAATAAAGATTGTGTCATGCAAAATCTCTCTGTACACTGACCGACAGGGTGTTCCAAATATAAACTTATCTACTTACAATATACCTTATTCGCTTGGGTGTATTTGTTTTCCCATTACAGGTCACGCGTCATTCCTTTGGGATTTTTTCCTTTGTTTAATGGTAACACTTGAGAAGATACATAAATATGGATAAACTTCAAACAAAGAACCTTATTCCCAAGAGGTCGGTATTGGGAAAACATTATGCCCAAGCCAATAATGGTCTATTAATCCTTCATATTGCATATGCCTTTTCTGAGATAGACAAACATTAGAGCACTGTGGTCTAGCTTCAGTGCGACCAACAGTTTCTAAACAACACCACATAAGGCATGATGAAGAGTAAATGTTTGTACCAAAGACAGCACCACAATGCACTATGGACAATAACCAGCCATACCTCCATATTATAGTTACAGTAAAACTTCATTTTAGGATTTTTTAATGTTATAGTTATCAAGAAATATAGTTTTTCTTGTGAGATCAATGCTATTATGTTAATGTTTGCATTTCCATTTTTTGATACTCACCATGCTTTATATCCATTGTCAAAGCTAAAATTATGGAATTAAAACACAAATAAAGTGGTCAGAAAATGTGATTGTAAGAAATGTGTATGGGCTTGATTGGACGTCCAAAACAAGCTTTTCTTGCTTACAACTTAAGCACACTTAGAATCAAACAGTATATACAGTAAGTAGGACTTGTACAGTAAAGTATTTATGAATACTAAAATGATATTTTTAAACTAGTAAGATGACTCTGAAGGCTGTTAAAAGTTGAGACATAAACAGCAACCACAGAGAGGGAAGGACTGGAAGGGCCTATAGCACCCCAACTTTTTCCCAAATCTACATTGTTTAATAATTATGTAATTTCCAAAGGTGCTCCGTGATGCCTGTCAAAACTTAACCCCTCCACTTTCAAAGGTGCTCTACAGTCATTGATAAATGCAAACAACAACAACAGCCTGTCTACTGAATAGTCCAAGATTTACACTAAATATTTGATGTTTAAAAATGGGAAAATCTTTCTTTCTTTATGAACACACCTCTGTAATCTGTAGTTTTTGGTTCAAGTCCTGGAACATCAGAAATAGAGATCCAAGCACAGAATACATCAGATTCTTCTAATGTTACTGTTAGCATCTGATAGAATTGCATGAAATTGAAATCCAAAATAAAAACATTAAATTTAATTAAATGAAAATAATCTTTTTAAGTTTGTATTTTAAAAGGTTTCTTTGTTAAAGAGATCAGGGACCATGGAGTGAATTTTGGAGGAGACTAAAATTTCAGCTTTCTGAATAGCGTAATGACTGTGACAATAAGAAAACAAAAGAAGAGCACTAAATATAAAAGATCCTTCCATGTAAAAGATCCAAAATTTCCTTTTCAGTGTTGTAATTTTGCAACACAAACTTATTTGCAACATGAAGTAGCTGAAAAGAATCAAAACAGTGGAAAAATTATGTGGCTGCTAGCCTGGCCCCTAGCTCCACCCTCCACTTTTATGGCTTTTGTATAAGCAGTACTGTAACGGCATGCATGAGCCGTAAATTTTATTAGTCCTTACAAGTTACATTTTAACCATTACAGTAGTTAAGTCATTAGTAGTCTGGTATATAAACATGTAATTCTAGATATGAGTCAGATGCCCATAGAAATTTGACAGGTTAACAATAAACATAGCAACTTTGTGGAATTCATGGGTTTTCCTCAATTAGAGTTATTTGTTTCACAGATCTCTCCACCTGCCTGGAGCTGACACCACTACAAGTACAGTAATTAACAAAACTAATACTGTACATTGACAAGGCACCTTCATTGCCCATTTGTACTTACTCCTGTTTTAATGTCAAGACTAAACCAGTTTGGAACATAAATTTTTTGCTCTCGTCTCTTAATTTCTTCATCAAAATCTATTTTACCAAGGTCTTCCACTTTTCGTGCCTTAGTTGAAAGGACAAAAGAAATTAATAAATTTTAAACCCATTTTAAGCCAATAGAGTGCACACCATAGATCTCTTAGACAACCAAACTAAGAACATGTTGTCTAATTGCACTATTTTGTACAAACTAGTGGATATCACTGGAGCAGAACAGTAAGAACAAAAGCAAAATGCCTCTAGCAAATCTTTGTGTTTCTTTGTGTCTGGTTCATGCAGGAGTGTCAGTTAATCAATGACTAAATAGTTGATAACTAAATACTACACTACTACTTTGCTCTAAATAGTTAGCAGTTGTTTCACAGGTATATGGCACGCACTCTACACTGTGGTGTCACCCATGAAATATCTTTTAGTTTTTTGCAAACTTTTAGGTATCACTGTTAGCCCGCTTCAACTAACAAATATGAAGACCTAATTCCAGGGTTCAAAACAACTTTTCAGTTTGATACCAGATTTTGTAGGTTTTTCCAAAGGCTATTTTAAAATATTTTTTATATTTTTTGATCAATGAATCAGCAGCAGACATTAAGGTAGTTCCAGACAGTTGCTACTGCCCATCTCGCTTGTGCAGATATTTTAGAAAATAATTTCAAAACTGGCATAGCTTAAGAAGTACATTTCCATGAAAACATGTCATTTTTCAGTTTTTAAGCTTCAAACTAAATACATAATGATAAAGAGGGGTCTTTAAGGCAACTAGAACCCAGTTCCACTCAGATAAAACACAAAAATCTTTTTTTTTCTGAGTTTTTCCATTTGTAGCTCCTCAGTTATCAATCTTTTGGTTTGACAAATAAAAACAAATGTCATTCTCATTTTTCAACATATTTGGTGTTTTGTACATAATTTGAAGTGTATTATTTCTTTTCTTTTTTTCAACTTGTCTTCTCAAAATCTTCAAATGACAGTATTTAAAAAAAAAAATTCACATATAACTTCTTTCTGTCTGGTACTGCCTTAAAATTGCTAGCTATTACTGGCATCCAGCTGCTTTTTTGAACCCTGCATTCCTTGATGAAAATGGAATTTAGAAGTGTTTTTTTTTTACCTTCAGTACATCCCAAAGAGCAACATGATCTTCTGTGTCTTTTGTAAGTACATTTCTACGGTCTCTTAATATATTGAATTTCTTGATACTTGGTGCACCTGGACACAAAGTTAACAAAAACAGGCATTAATACTAGGTACACCCAAAGTTAATAAAGAATAAGTTGGTTATGAAGCCCATTGTTCTATCTTTTTGTCCACTTTTTCCAACCATGACCGTGCACAAAACAAAGCAATTCCTACATATTATATCAGACAATCAGTCAATGAAAATGTTTGGGTCAGGTCAGTCAAGCATAATAAATGAAGGCAAAACAAAAGATTGTGCATGGTTAAAACCATACTCAACCTCCATGTTTGCTATATTGTCAGTCCCTTTGAAGTTTGCTGAGTTTCATAATCATTCCCCTTTATTAAGTTTGGTACATCTTCTTCCTTATAGCTATTTTAGTTTGAAAATGTATAACTCAAACATTCAACAAGAGACTAAGTGAAAGACCCTATAGTTTGGGCTTAATATTTTCCCCCTACAAACTACATATTTTTATTCCCTTGAGTATTATTTTTTTGTAGGGATGCTTTAGAATAATATATAAATTAGGTACTACCTAATAGCGGAGCTCCCTCTTTATTCTTTATCTACTTATCGAATTGATGCAATGCATGGATAATTCTTACAGATATTTTTTCAAGAGCTATTTCATAATTAAACTGCTTAAAATCAAAAACCCTTCGCATACTATAGGAAAATTCATTGGATTACGAGGGAATTCCACGTGGAATTCGAGTTGTGAAGCTGTGAGTGCGATATTTTTTTTTTCGAGTGAAATTCAATGGAATTTTCCCATAGCATATAACAAGATAATGATTTTTAAAACATTTTTTGGATGTTCTTATGCGTGGCCCTAGGAAGCCATTGCACTGTTTCTGTCGGTTGCCAGCGAGCGAATGAAAATCAAGTAAGATTTGAATGATCTACTAGACGTTAATTTGAACCTCGTGGTATTCGCTTTTGAAGAAAAAACACCTTTTTATTTAGTTATACCTGCCCAATTCTTACCACTTTCTATATAAAGTAAAGTGAGGAGCTAGAAATATTGCTAAGCTTTGGTCAAGATGTAAAAATATGTGAATTCTTGGCTGAAAACTTCCATGAAAACAAGCGAAAAGAGTTCAGTCAAGCGAGCAAAACAACATGGACATTCAAATCAAGTTTAACTTACAACAAAACTACAAGATATATTCAAAAGTAAGTCAATCTGTTCATACTTTGATGAGAATACAGACACCCAACAAGTGACAGAATTTTTTTTCTATCCTAGTGAATGAACATGAATAAGTTTAATTTTCAACTTGACTGCAAAGCCGTTCACAAATCTCCATGCTGATTTGGTATTAAAACCTTTCTCCAATTGCATTTAAATAATTCTATTGCTTTTTCATGAAGAATTCTGGCCACAGAAAAATGCAATGTTGTTTAGGATTGTAAAAAAAACAAAACCCACAATGCTTCCTTTTGTTGAACTTTTTCAAGATTTATTCTGATGTTTTAAACAACAATTTCAAGTTTGAGGACTTGCTTGACTTTTAAAACATCTCAAGATTTCTCCATTTTGCTAGTTTTTTCCTTGCATGGAAAAAACTTCAAAAATAAAACAAAAAAATTATTTGCCTAAAAACCTTTAGCAGTGTCTGTATAGAGCTTGAGTACTTATTTTGTTTTCAAATGACAATACTCAATGATTTGAAGATAGGCTCGCTCGCTTTCTTTCTATCTATTTAAAGATTTCTCCGTGTTCCTAGTTTTTAGTTTAGAGTTTTTCAAAACAAGTATAAAGCTTCAGCAATAATTAGTTATAAATATAAACACAAGAGGCTGATTTGGAAAGATGTCAAAAAGGTGTTTTATTCTCAGAATCGTCATTCACATGTTTCTTTAGAAATTTTTTACTCACCCGATCAACAGAGTTCAAGAGCGGCATAAAAAAGTTTACTAAAAACTCGTTTTGTGAAACAACAATATAAGATGCTGGTAAATAAATGGTGAATATTTACATTGTAATTTAACAGACTTTCCTTTTGTATTTTAAGTTCTACCTACTGAAATTATCAAAAATATCCCAAGAAATTCAGGAATTTTTTTAACGACAATGCAAGGCCCTCAATAGTGTACTTGTTGAAAAAAGCATAAATTACAAGCTAAAATTACACTGGTTTGTAGCTCATTAGTTCTTGGTCTATCCTGAAAACAGTGGATTCTCTCTTGGATAATGTTTTCTACTCATACTAAACAGTAAATATTTTACTGTGTAAAAGATTTCAAAAGCAAAAACTGCTTGGATGTCGGCACGCATCAAGTTCCCGCCAAGGAGCAAACAGCCAATCGGCATCACGATGGGCACGGACATATGGAAGTGACGTATACACAAGGCATGAAAAATCAACTTGATGGGTTACCATTTTTTTCTAAGGTATGCGGAAGCTCCGCTATGAATAAAATTGAAGCAAAGACTCTGACTCATTAACAAGGAAAATGAGAATATTCGATCAGCCTAATATAGAATTTGAGGAGTTTTAACTTTTGTACTTGACCATTAATTGACAAATACTATGCTGTCCAAATTAATGATTAAATTTTTACCATATTTAGACTGCATAATTGTATCAATTTTAGGCTGATACAATTAATAAATGAAAAGGACTACATCCTTGTCAAATTTGGACATTGGATTCAAAACTTCCTCTGACTGCTACAGTAGATCCAACCAAGTGGCTGCTCATTTTTTATCAGGAGGGGGGCTGGTGGTTTTGTGCAAGTGGGCCTCCTGAAAAAATTGGCTATGAAAGGGCATTAAAAAAATGGTATGTTGGGGGGGTCATGCAAAACATGGACGAAATGAGGGGGGCCACATGAAAATTTTATGGAATAAAAGGGGGGGGCTACACAAAATTTTTATCAAAAATTTCAAAAACCACCAGCCCCCCTCCTGATAAAAATGAACAGTCCCCAATATGTTCTCATCACAGTCTGTCAATGCTTGGAGTGTTGTTCATCTTTTTTTTTTTTAACTGGACAGAGTGTACATCATAGTCCTGTTAGATATAAATGTACTAGTTATTTTTACAAGGATCAAGGGAATACCTTTGACTACCATTCTTTTTGATGTACAAAATGGAGTTGGTTCAGCATCTTGGTTGTCCATATTCATTGCAGAATTGTTTTCTTCTAGACTGGACAAATTGATTGGCTGGGGAAAAAATATTATCAATGATGATTGAGTAGTATCAGTGCATTATACGAGCAAAACCAGTAAATGTGAGTTGATTATTTCAATTGCCAGTAGAAAAATAAATTACAGAACTATTAGGTATGATTCTGCCTTTCCCTATTGAAAGACTTGGCTATAAAATATTTTCCTTTTATGAAGTTAGTTACTGCACTATAAATGCATCATGAGTCTTATACATGTACAAGAAACAAGCACTAGTGCCATCTTGAATATTCACTGGAAGACATAAGTGACAAGATAACTAAGGACAAGATAGGAAGCTGCATAGTGAAAGGTGCACAATGTAGAAATAATACAGAAGATGCATGGGAAGCAAACAAGAAACTTATCACAGGGAACAGCTGTTATAATTAATCATTGTTGATGGTGTGCGATGGTTGCCATGGTGGTTGCCATAACTGTGATTACCGGTGTGTTGTTGTACCATCTTGAATATTCATAGGAAGACATTAGTGACAAGATAATGTAGAACAAGATGTGAAGCTGCATAGTGAAAGGTGCACAATGTAGAAATAATAAAGAAGATTGGAAGCAAAGAAGAAACTTATGACAGGGTATAGCTGTGTGACCATTTTTGATGGTATAGTGCTAGTGGTACAGTTGCGATGGTTGCTGTGTGATGTAATTAAAAAACAACAGCAATGATGATACTTTGTGCAATGAGATGGACTCCATTCTTACCCAACAGTTAATATTTGAATTTGTTGTTGCTACCCACAGACTGGTTGGATCAGGACAATACTCAAGCTGGAACACATAAAACATATTTTTTACTGAATCATGTTAGCCTGCGTCACATCCAGACTTTTTTCTCGGTTAACTGAGAAAAAAGTCTGGATGTGATGCAGGCTAAATCATGTCAGATAGATCCAAATGGATGTTGCTTTGGATTGTATAGTTTGTGGTAAATCTCAAATTCTGATTGGTCTTAATCATTTGGTTGTCACCTTGATATGGACAAATGATGTACTGTAAATGACAATAAGGCCGCATTAGACTTTGCAAAATTTCCTCAGCAACTTGCCTCACATTGCCACTGCAAGACAAGTTGCTGGAGAATTGCATAGTGGTGTAACAGGGGTTGTCACACAATTCTTTTTGCCCTGTGCAGCGTTTTTCAAAGAACAACTCAGTTCTACTTTTTACAACAGGTTACAACAACTTGCAACATCATTTCACAGTGTATCACTCCTTCAGCAACTTTTCTCCCAGTGTTAATTTTTCAAATGTACATGCTTGCATGCTCATCCAAGATGGCACTACTATGAATTCTCCCTACCTCAGCAAAAATTTTGTTGCAAGTTGCTGAAATCTTACTGCAATGCTACATTTTCAATCATAAGAGAAAATAGACCATGGAATCTATTAGATCACCCTAGGAAAAATGTTAACCCATTTCGACGCAATTATTCTCATGGTCTATTGTTTGCAGTTGCTCTTAGAAACATTGGGAACTAGATGTTCAAACTTTATGTGAAAACTTCTGTCGCTCCAAACTAAACTGAGAAACATAATCTGGCTAATGAGCAGAAGCAGATTTCGAATGAATAGTAGCAATACCTTTAATACTGGTGCCTCTTCAACAAACAGCAGGACAGAGCAATCATCCTTAGTCATGTCTGTCCAATATACATGTTTATCTCGACCAGAGGAAAAGAATTCTGTAAAATTAGGATTTGCATACAAGGCCCATACACCTTCCTCATGAATGGGATATGTTGCTATGCAACGTTGCTGACCAAGGGACCACAGGCGTATAGATCCATCTGAGCTTCCAGATAAACACTAAAAGATATGATATTCAGTTAAAAGAACAAGTTCTAGAAGATAATGATGATAAAAATAAAATATCAGGTTTGGTACTGGCAGATGAAAGATTAATAGTGCACTGCCAAAAGTTATACTTTATAAAATCCCTTGGGTACAGTGGACCTCTGGTAGATAACTGTAATCCCTTTCTAAAAGGAGAAAAATGAGATGGGGAGTTATAACAAGAGTGCAAGCAGAGCTAGAACAGAAATGGGAAACAGAGACTTGAAATGAAAGGAAAAGGATAGTAAATGTAGTGAGTAGAGAGAAGAAAGAAATGGAAGTGTAAGTGAGATTGAAAAGGAAGAACAATGAGGGATGCAGAGAAGAGGAAGTGGACTAAGAGTGGGATGAGCAAGGAGGAGGAATAATAATGATGATGATAATGATAATGATAATAATAATAATCATACCCATTTTGAAATCACCGGTATTTCCTGCAATCTGATTGGTTAAAAATGGTGCAATTCCACTTTAACCAATCACAAGACTGACATGTCATTTATTAGCCAATCATATCAAAGAAGGCATTTGAATGCTGACATCACTGCTTGTCTTAAACTTACAGCGGGAAGATAGGCAGTGCAAATTTAAACAAAAATGTTTGACAATTTTTGGGATAAAATATGACCTAAAAGGCCATGAAAATGGACAAACTGACAGATAAATGAGTGGAATTGTCAAAAGTATCTTTGAAAAGCCACTGCTTCAGTCAGTTAAGGATATTCAAGTGAAAAATAATGAAAAACATGCAGTTTACACCAAGTTCATGAGAGCTTCCTCCACTTATCATGATTCACTGGTGGAAACTGTACTCAAAAAAACTCAGTCAAGAAGGATATTTTTAAGATAAAAAGGTTTCCTGGGTTCAAAAGCTGTTCAGCTACAGTGAACTGATGGACTCAGCGGTGTAATTTTTGCTGTTTTCTGTTCAATTCAGCTCAAATCAGAAGATCACAGAAGAACAATGCCATGAACCTTCTTAAGTGGCTTTTCTTTGCATTAAACTTTGAAATACTTCTCATAAGATTGTGAGCACTGCTTTCCTGATAAGTTCTTAATGACAAGACTTTCTACTGTTAACTGTAAGTAAAATTAACAATATTTATTATGTAAAGTGGATACGTTCGGTGTGTGTGTATATATATAGAAAGAATTAAGAGAAAAATATATACACACACCGAATGCATCCACTTTATATTCATTTCTAATATATATGCGTACCCAAAATTCACGGTGTTCAGCTTACCTATAGAGAAAAATAACGCCCTGGGATCCCCTAGGGTTGCCACATACATTTCATTGTCTGGCTGTGTTTCCAGCATGGTTGGTCCTTGTGGTGTAGTGGTTAACACATCGGACTAGTAAACTGAGGGCTTAATGATTTTTTTCTCTTTATTCTTTCTAAATATTTATTATTCTTAACTGCTTCCAGTACAAGGAAAATATGAAATTAAACATTACCGATCAATGAGAATCAATGGCAAAGTGAAAGACGCTTGTACCTAAAACGATTGTTTTCAATAATTTAGCACATTCAAAATACTATTTTATAGAAATAAAATATTTAGTGGTATGCTTTTATAGTTCCGTGTTTTCTAGAGGAATTCTAAAGGAATTTCTAAAAGAATTCACATCTGCATAGTTGTGCCTTCAACAAACCAGTCTGAAACTTATGTTTGTCCTTTGATTTTACATTTTTAAGACTGAAAAAATGCTCTAAACTCTATTATTATCAAGAAAGAATTCAAAATGGATATGATTAATTGGTAATAGAACTTCGTATTGTGCAATTTTGGTTTGAAATCACACTCTTGATTAATAAATTGCACTCCCACTACAGTGTATGTGGTCATGCAATTTTGTAATCACTCGTGTGATTTCAAACAAGACTGTAATACTCCACTCAGTTCTATTACCATCATTAATAATAACGATGATAATAATAATAATATTTCTTTATTTAGAGAGGGTGGCACAGAATAGTTACAACTAATAAACTAGTGGCCCTCTAGGAGTACTAGTAGGAAATGGGAGAGGGGGGTAGAGAGGAAGGAAAGAGGTGTTACATGTAATATATCAAAAATGAGTGTGAGTGTTTCAACACTGAGAAAAAGATGAAACCATGAGGCTGTAGGCTTCATGCTTTTATTGTTTCAAGGTGTTCGGAATCCCATTGAAACACAAAGCACGAGTTTTTGATATGGCTTCTCATACTCATTCTAACTTCATCGTTATAGTTATATCTCTTGAGAAAAGTCAAAACAATGGCTTTTGTAATCTTTTTGCTAATGAACTGTTTTGTCAAAATAAGCTGGTTTTACGTGCCATAAACTTCTCTTTACTTAAGTAGAGAGCATAGTAGTCCAGGGGTCCAGGGTTTGATTCTGGTTGAGAGAACATTTGGTTTGTCAAGTTAGCGAAGTACAAGTAGAAGGTAAGTAATTATAATGCAAGTGTCTTGATCAGTGTCTTGAACAGTGATAAATGTGTTTCATTGGGTATCAAGATTCATCCACCTGACTTAATAGAAGCTCCTGATTGAAAGTTCAGCTAATGAATTAGTAATGAGTTTAGAAGAGAAGTACATAGCAAAAATTCATTATTTATGCCAGGGGGTGTGTCAAGAATAAGGGGGGACATCAAACGTTCATGGCTCTGAGAGGGGTATCACAAAAAGTATGCATAAAAAGGGGAAATATCTGTCTTTGCAGCGCTTTTCATAATTCTGCAACCTACTGACTCCACACTTCTGGGCGACATTGGGCATTTTGGCTTCCATCAATTAAATTTTCAAGTCTGAGTAAGTAATTATCTTGATTGATGAAGCCAAAACACCCAACGTTGTCCAGAAGTCTGGACTCAGTAGGTCGAAGAATTATGAAAAGTTCTGTTATGGGGGTCAAGATGGTTTGAATTTGGGGTTGGATGAATTTTGCCAGCCCTCCCCCCCCTGGCATAAATAATGAATGGTCCCAGAGGAAAAAGAGAGATGTGGGATATAAAGCAGGAGTTGAGATTTATTGGGTGAGAGTGGAAGAAGAGAACATTAGGAATAGCAGTAGAAGAGAAATGAAAAAGAAAGTAAATTTGGAGAAAGTGGAAGTGAGGAGGAACATAAAGTGGGTGGCGTGAAAAAGGACAGATCAGGAAGCACTTACATGTGTGCCTTCAGCATCAATTGTGATAGCTTTAACATTGTCTGTGTGACCTTTGAGTTTCATCACTTTGCCACAAGTACGAGGATCCCACACTCTTAATATCTGTTGACCATTTACATGTGATATCTTAATTATCATTAAGATTTTGATTATAAGTAGCATTCTCCACCACTTGTAATGAATATCCTCATACCTTTTCTGTTGAACCAGAAATAAGAACAGTTCCTGTGCGATTCATAGCTAAACTATAAATAGAATCCTTTTGTCCACTTAGTGATGATGCTGTTGAATATGGCATAAAAAATAATAAATCAATACATGTTCCTGTAATTTCACACATTGGTACACATTCCAATAGGACGTTTGCATGATGGCATCATTTGACCACTACTACCAGAATGCTTTGTGTATTTTCTTTCATATTCAAATTTGTATTTCCTCATGAGAATAGCAAGACAATTGGTGCTGATTAGTCAAACAAAAGAAAGTGCACAAGGGATTCTGGTAGTAGAGGTCAATGATGCCATAGTGCAAATGTCCTATTTTGATCTTAGATTAGGCAATTATAACTATTTCAAAAAAGGTTGACAGTTCAAATGGCAAAAGACTAAGGATTTCTTCATATTCATTTCTTAAATTACCAAAACAATTTCTGTTGATGGTGCAATGTGAATATGAATATGAAGAAATTTTTATTGCTCTCCAGTTCCTTTTCGTCGTGCAATCGCCACTCAATGATTGCCATTCGCCGTTCACTCCATCAACCTTTTTTAGAATAGCTATATACAGTAGTTTAGGGAAAAGAGTGGAAATAAAATTGTCATATTGTAAAGACTATGGTGGATTGCAAAATACATATGTTATCTATCAAAGTGCAGTAACTCTATAAAGTACTATCCTGAAATACCAAATCATAATCAAAAGCTGAGACAGCAGACAGAACCAGTTTTATCTTAACACGAGATATTTCCCATATTCACAATAGCCCTCATGAGCTTTCATATTGTAATTGAAATCTGTTCTACACCAACTCACTTGTGACTGTATTATTTGTAGCTGTCAATGCTGTTAAAGTATTAACATCCCATAAAAATATTTGTTTATCAAGCCCTCCAGATGCCACTTGCTCTTTATCACTAGCATATGCGAGAGCTTTGACATAATCCTTGTGTGTCCTTAGTGTTGACATGCAGAATCCCCTGCTAGCATCCCATACTTTCACTGTGGTATCTGACGATGCTGACAAAACTAAAAGAAGAAAATGAGAAATAAAAAGGAAATAAAAATATAAAAAAATGGGATAATGTGTATACCCATCATATATGTAAATAAATATGAAAATAATGTAAAGTGGATGCGTTCGGTGTGTATATAGATCTGGAAAGAATAAAGAGAAAAATAACATTAAGCCCCTGGCGGGCCATATTCTTTCCATATCTATATACACACCAAACACATCCACTTGCAATTCATTTCTAATATATATATGTGTACCCAAATTTATGGTGTTCAGCTTACCCATAGAGAAAAATAATGCCCTGGGATCCCCTACAGTTGCTACATACATTACATTGTCCGCCTGCATTTCCAGCGTGATTGGTCCTTGTGGTGTAGTGGTTAACACATTGGCCTATTAAACCGAAGATGCGGGGTTCCACTCCCACCAGGGGCTTAATGTTATTTTTCTCTTTATTCTTTAAATATGAAAACAATCCATCCTTTTGTCCTCGAAAATAAACTGCTTTGAAAATTGCTGAAAGGGGTCTAAAAGTTAATTACTAACTTGTTCGCCCACTTCGGCACAATACAATGTCATTCACCCAGTCGGTATGGTGTTCCAGAGAGGCAATATAGGGATCCTATACAGAGAAAATAAGGTTATCCAGTACAGAGTATGACAAGTAACACAGACAAAGCTTGTCCATCTTTTTCAAAAATAATAATAATAATAATATTAATAACAATAAATAATAAAACACTTATACGTTTAAAATATAGATTAGCAAAGTTGATAGAGATATTAATTAATAAAAAATATGATATCAAAACGTATCCTCAAAGAGACTTCTATCTTCCATGATATCGATACTTTATTAAAATTAAGAAATTCTCAAGAAAACTTTGAGGTACATAAAACAGTATTCATATATTAAAGAGTGTATATCAGTTAAATAAACAATCTTATGTAATAGCTAGGCGTGTTGTTTTTATATGAGTACAAGATCTAGGGAGAGTAAAATCTCATTGTTACCAACAGTAAGCTTATAGGCGGTTTGTTTATGCAAATATATAATAACGGAGAGAAAGTCAACAAGATACCAAGAAAAATACTCAAGTACAGCCACTAAACGAAATATGTTTTGAAACTTGAATGATTTTGATAAAAATTTGGAATTTTCATCCTACCTTTATTCGTTCATTTTTAACATTCCAACATCGAATAATCGAGTCTCTCCCAGCAGAATACAGCCTCCCTGAGTTACAATCGTACTGTAGGGAGTTAACACCAGACCGATGACGCCGTTCCTCCTCATCCCGGATCACAAAAGACACAGAAACCTTTCTTCTATGGGTTGTTTGTGAGTGAGAATGAGTGGAAGATGGCCTACCGGCCGCCATCTTGGATCTTCATCTACTCTGTCTCAATCTTTCACGGTCAAAACGCCGCTGTCTAGTAATAACAAGGGCTCTCTCTCTCAAGAGCTCTTGGACGTGGGCGAGTGTTTGGGAAGATTGGCGTCACAATGTTTTATCTCAATAAACTAAGTAATAAAAGACAAATTTCCGTGATTTACCGACGAAATTCTAATCACGCAGGATGTTTGGGAGAATATGAGAAAAGTTGGAAAATCACCAGCCGGAGGATTTTGTGTTTGAATCAGCCCTAAATGATCAGCGCGCGTACTCTCTCATCCAGTACCAGATTTCGAAAGCCGACTCTAGGTCTGCCTTAGGGTATCATCGAAAAGTTCAGTCACGTGCAATGGGCAATACCGCTGACACATAATGACTCTAGAGTACAGCTACAGTTCTTGATTTGTCTGACTTGTCTGGAAATCACACATCTATTACACATCCTATTTTTAGTTCATAGAACCGCTGAGCATAGCCACTTACGGCAGTGCGCGTCACTGGAGCCCGACTTACGATCTTAGATCGTCTAGTCTCTGGGGAAATTCCAAACTCTTACCGAAAGCACGCAATCGGCGTGTTTCATATTTCCTATCACAACAAGTATTTGAAAAAGCCAGGGAATATTTTGGTAATCAGTTATTCTTATCAGTGATTTCGATATAGAATTGACAAACAGGAAATGGGCGCATTTAATTGGACTATTCCATTTCCTTTTGGTAGCGCACATCCTAGCCTCCTTTAACCTTCTTTTCCGGCAAGAGAAGAAAGAGAAACAAGATTAAAGGAAGCTCTTTTTACGTAGCGCATAGAACGTATTTTGACCATTCAGACTCCCGTTGTGGTTCTACCAGCTTCCATTCACGCCTTATCGAATTTTATTAGCATCTCAAGTACAGCATTCATAGACAACAGTCTTTTAAATAGCACCCCAATGCGGTCATTCAGTCAGTCATTTCTTTCCGCGTGATTTTAGACCATTTTACTTCCAGCTATAAAGTTACTTAGGTAGATGCGCATAAAATTTTGCGCACCTTAGTCTATGCCCCGCAATACAATCCGTTTGAAAAGAATTTTTTTTGGTAACCATGCGTTTTAGTCAACTGGATTAGACTTCATGATCAGTTGGATCCAACGAATACAGGAACATTTGTAGAGGAGTAGAGCATGTTAGAGTACACGCGCTACTGGTTCTAATTATCATCGCCGCAAATCCGCCAACACAGAGCCACGATCGATAAGTACGTCGACGCACTTCCTTTTCGGGAGGTTTAGACACTACGCGCCACTTGCGTCAGAAAAGGAACGAAAATTTACATTTTTGCAATTTTCCGATTGTCTGTCCATCAATTAGTATTTTTAAGCTTCTTTTTTTGCATCACAACCTTCCGTTTCTGCAAACTTGTGGTATATATGCGGAACTTTTGGCTTAAGAGGTCAGAGAATTAAAGGGAAAAAATTACATAACACGACATCAAACGAGGAAGTTTTCTTTATTTTTAATAATTATGATCTTATGCACAAAATATTTTATATAAATATACATTTTTTAATAAAATATTTGTTTATCTTCTTGAAGTGCCTACTAAATATATTTCTTAAACTTGTTTTGCTGTACAGATTGTTTATAAATTAAGACCGCAAAACTTTTGCCAAAGCACTTCCGACCTTCATCAGTGTGACATTCTTTAACTCAATAGTGATGCTATACATAGGATCGGTGCTTCTATTGTTCAGGGCTTAATAAATAATTATACAGTATATAATATGTCGCGTGACATGATCGGCAGCCCAGATATTACAACATTCTCGTCCAGTTGGGAAATATAGGACGATCCAGGTTTTTCCTGATTTTGTAGAGAGCGTAAACAATACTGTATACTATTGCACTGTTTTTGCAGAATTGCAGTTTTGAAAGTTTTAAAGATTATTTCAGAGGAATTGTTCTGTAGTTCCATCATTCGCCGAAGAGAAGTAAAGAACCGTCTAGTTAAATAGCTGAAATTTAGGGTAATATCTCGCTGAGTTCTTCTCCAAGGGAATTCTCCGTGAATAAATTATATTTTAACGTTCGGGCGGCCAGCTTTCTTGCCAAGGAATCCATCGCGTTCACTAATTTCTCAGTTGACAAACTTGTTCTGTGACGTTTGGCTTTTCAGAAGTATTCTCATCCATGCCACTAATAGGAAACATCCAACCACTAGCACCAAAGTACTGTACTCCAATATAACTTCTTGACAAGACAAAAGTCTAGTGACTCGATTCTCTCTGGTATAGTTCAGCATAACTGTTTGCCGTCCGGTATTTTCTGTACTCGAAGATTGTTCAAGAGTCAGTTTCCTTTCTCCTCTGTGTCTTGTCTTCAGTGACTCCATTGCCTTCACTTCTTTTCCCGGACGAATTTAATAATTGAAAATGATTATAACTCAAGCTTCTAGCGGTAGCAACCAAACACTGCCGAAGCTGAACATTTGTCATCGTTTTATATTGTAGTTGAAAACTGATACCAATTGGCTTTTCCCTTACCCTCAATGTTGATTGGATCAGCTCTTGGTATCTCCTACGTCATATCCGCATTAAGTGATGACGGATCTATGCAATAATCTCTGTCCACTTCCCTATGTATAAAAACTAAAAAGGAGGGATTATTAGGATTTTAGTAAGTTCATTGTTGTTTTAGACCCGAAACCCGGACAGAACTGAGCAGCTTGTGTACAAATGCTACTAATGCTACGAACACGTCCTCAGTACTCAGTAATGACCTTTTCTCGTATATGATTTTCCAATAGCTCAAGTGATATCTTACTTATCTGAAATAAACGCTCCTTAAGAAATGATAAAATCCTAGCCACACATGATTGGTTTGGTACTGGCGACATTTGCTACGAAAGCGGCGGCCAGTCAAGACAGTTTAGATGTATTTTGACCTCATCCAAAGACTGTCATACGCGAGCTATTGATGTCTTTGATCAATCACACAAAATTCATGGCGTGACTCAATCAACACTAGCTCTAGGGCGTAGGTATGATAGCCCGGGTAGGTGCGGAAAACCCCCGGAAAACATTTACGAATGCAACCAGCATCTCTTCTATTTTGTTACTACCATCATTATCTTTTAAACTTATGGTAAGATGCTTTTGCCAGAGGTCAGTCTCTTTCCGCTCAATAGTAATATGCTTTCTTCTCTCATAAGCCCGAGCTCAGCCATCGTGAATTTTCACTCCAAAAAAACTTCACTGATCAGGTTATTTTCAGTGTCTCTACTCGTTTCCTGTTTCAGGACAGCGCGGCTTCCTGCCAGCAATTTTCACGAATATCATAATATCATAATTGAAGTACTTCCGATCCAATTTAGTTTGAGTAATCTAGAAACAAAAACTAATTCGTGTTTCTCCGTACGCAGCATCCCTAGGTGGCAATTTCTAGTATCCAAATGCATTAGAGGTTAGACCAGGGTCACTACAGGCACCGACGCAGTCCCGAATGCAGACTACGATAGTTAGATGCGATCAAGAGATGGTCTCTTGATTTGATTTGGATCTGTACCTTCACATATGGAAAACAACTACATATGGTCGACAAGTGTTTCCTGAACTGACATCCGTTTGAGTGTGGGAGTTTGTTATCCGGTTTTTCATTTATGGAGCTATAAAATAGGCACAGTGCCTAAAACATGTTCTCTCGAACTGAATGCAAGATCATATTTTTATGAAACGCAAAATTTACAACATAATTATGCTAATGAGCTGCCATATTATGAAAAAGATCAATTGGAATGTCATTTACTCGTATCAGTTTGGGGGCAATCTTGCACCATTTCTAAAAGCTACAGCCTTTTATAAAAAGGAAAGTTTTCCCAGGTACCAGGGATTACCCTAGTCTCGAGCTATCAGCTTTTTTTTCATCAAAGTTCTTCATAAATTCATGTTCACATGAGATATTTTTCTTCATCAAGAGGGGTCACACTAAGGGACACCCGCTTCGCGAAACTGAGCGACCCTGGTGCGGAAGGGACATTACTCGGTGCGCATGTCATTCGGCTAACTGAGAAAATGTATATGTCTGAGCATGCGCATTCTAATAAAACTGAGAGTTGACCCGGTTGATGCAGAATTTTTTTTCACATGTGAACGGCTGGTTTTATAGTTGCTTGTTTAGAAGCAAGCCTTTTCCATGTAAATGGTTCTTTACTGAGTCTTTGTAACATTTGAGGAGATATATTCTAAAGTCTATTCCAGGAATAGGGAAAACGCTTTGTATAGCTTGAGTTCTAACGCACCTAGACTTGCTTCAAGTCGACCTCTCTTGAACTCACAGAAGCAACAAAATAGATTGAGCGTCGCGCAAAGCGAGCGTAAAAATTAAGCGCGAGCAAAGCGAACGACAAATTCGAGAGAGGTCGACTTGTCCTACTTGCAGGGTTTTCATTTGCGTTTCCCGCCAAATTAAGCAAGCGTAACGAGTGTGTTACATGCGTGACATGATGACGTCCAGCGAGAAAATCAAAATGTTATTTTGGGCTGCCTATGTTTTATCAGCGCGCGCGAACTAATACGAAGACGAGGATGAAGGGCTTTGCGAAAGTCTATAACGCACCTTGCTCGAGGCAACATCAACGCCCAGTTAGATGTCAGGCCACAGCGACTCCCTGCTAAAAAACAGCTGAGCTCTTGACTAGGGATGCTTCCATGCCACCAACTCAAAGCTAATTTTAGGTAATGTTTTTGTGGTATATTTTTAGCTAGCGTCCTAGTGCATACCTTTGGTAGATGTAGTTACAACGAAAAGTCACGAATATCCATTGAGCAGGTCACGAATTCACTATCGTTTTCAGATACTAAATTACAATTACAAATTCCTTCTTCCTGTGTGTCAGTTATCAAATATTCTCCAGCTCCCACCGGCAATTAGCTAGGTATTCTTTATAGAAAACTCTAACGATATAAGGGACTGGTTGCCACTAGTATAATTCGCGATATGGTTTCAAATCGAGGTACGTTAGTGACGTTAGAGTAGACAAAATTAGATGAAATGCATTCTTTCGTGGTCGTCTTTGAGCTAGTACTGAATGCTTTATTTCCTACGAACCATACAGCATTTCGTTTTGGCTGATTTATATCCAATTGAAGCCGGGGCGACTTTGCACAGACGCAATAGATTTTCATTTCTCGCGGGACAGGACAATTCCAGTTCAAAATAACAAGCTATTGAATTTATGAAAGTCCGGGCATCGATGCTTACACCTCAATTAAATTCGAGAATGAGAAACCGCAGTGACTTGTTTGGGAAGATCGTAAGCTCAGCTGGGACTGCAGCCATTCAAGTGACCATTACCCGCTGTGTACTTTGGTGCTTTCTTCTTCTTCTTCTTCTTCTTCTTCTTTAAAATCAGCGGCCGGTTTCAAGAGTGGTGAAGGGGTGACTCAATAGTCACCTCCCTTTTGTAGGAAACCCCAATTATAAACATGTTATTAATCACTCAAAAAATCAATCTAGTCTTGACATTTGATTTATATGTGTATATATATTTTTAAAAATTTACGTTGGATTGTTGCGGTATCATTATTTGCGTTATCTTCTATTGATTTCAAGCCCTGTTGTTATTATGTATTGGTGTTTTGGTCGTGTTGGATGTTTTCGCGCGTTTTTTGGGTTTCCTGTGGTTTCTGGCCCAAAGCGCGCCCTGCGCGCGTGCGTCTTAAAAGTCGCTTCCCTTACTGAGGAATCCTGGATCCGCCTCTGAATAGACTCATACGTCATTTAATTTAGTACGTTTCGTATACACTTTCATCCATCTCAACCTTATCATTCTGATGAGATGCAATCAAAACGTCTTGTTCTAAAAACTTTTACACGTGAAAACCGTAAAGCATCTCTCGATTTCATGAATGCCTCACGCGAAAGCCTCAAGTTTACTAGTTTAAAGACTAGTTTTGGTGCACAAAAACTTCAATACCGTGTTTTTGTGTGTGCCATGAAGAGACATGTCAACAGATCAGATTGGTCACGATGACGCTTCCGATTTGTACAAGATTTACTTCCGCTCCCTAGTGCTGCCAATCAAAGGGCGCCGGTCAAAGTTTAATTAGTTAGGTTGATATTTCGATCAGTTTAGATAAGTTACATTGTGAAATGGCGCCAGGGAATATAAGATAAATTTAATTAGTAGAATTAATCTCACTAGCATACTATTAAAAATCCTGCAATCTGATTGGCTAACGTACTCACTAACTATTGAGTGATAGTGAGTGAGTAGCGATAAAGCCGGCGTTTTGTGCTAGAAAAACATTAAAATCACTAAACTATTGGAATGAATTCGAAGGTAGTATAGCGGGTTTGTGAGTCAAATATAGTGCTAGTGGGTTTGTGAGTCAAATATAATATCTATTGACTCATAGAAAACGAGAACGAGTAGTCTAATTGTTATATATGAAAATATATCATATTTAATGAAAAAGACGCTTTCAAATATGAATACAGTGATTACCCTTAGTCACATCACGTACGAATGAAACCACTGCGGCTTAAGGTGGCTCAGCTCAATTTCTGAGCGCCTCGACCGCTCAACTTTAAACAGCCATTATTTCTTTATCCTAACTCCGATTGCCAAGTAAT
>WUAP02190774.1:0-21909 GCA_015163945.2 Stichodactyla helianthus | reverse complement strand
TCCAGCCACCATACAAGTAAAGGGATGCTCCATGTAAAAAGGCGGACAGGATTTTTCTGATCTTGCGATGCTTACCGTTGGGAATGAAGGAAACTGGTATTTTCTATTCATGTGTCTTTTCAAACTATCTTTTCTAAAGAACTGTGTATGACAGATGGAACACTCAACATTCATGTTACCTCTACGGTGACTTGACGAAGAATGATGAATACAGTGCCTTCACTCGCTAATGTACACCACCAGCACCAGTACCAGCACCAGCACCAGCACCAGCACCAGCACCAGCACCAGCACCAGCACCAGCACCAGCACCGCCACCGCCGCCGCCACCGCCGCCACCACCACCATCACCACCACCGCCGCCACCGCCGCCACCCTCAACCTCTCAAATGAATGTCCCTGACAGTATAAATACTCTTGTAATCTCTGTACGTCATCATTTTCTCATCACGTTTCGCGTGGTAAGGAGCAATCTTGGTTATCTCCAGCTCTTGGCGTCTTGCCCTGAACACCAAAAAACGTAACAAAAAAGCTTTTAGCGATATAATGGAGAAAGAAGACAAACTTCAGAATAACGACCAATCAAGTGATACTAGCGATGATGAGGAAGAAACAGATTCTGAACAACAAGATTCTGATCATGACGACGAAAGTGACTCTGAACAACAAGAGGACGAGGGAAATGATGGTGGTTATGATGATAACGATGAAAACAAAATACAAAAAGATCTCTTTCGTCCTTAGTAATTAGTTCATAACTTTCTTCCTTGTTACGTTTACGTACACGATGATGCATCTTGTTGCAGGCATGACATCTGGTCATCACGCTTTTGAGCGTAGACTTATTGACCGGAAATAGATATTGACAAATACTACAGACTGCTGAATCAGCAAATTCGTTTAGTCTATCATGCCAAAGGCATTTAGGACATTTTATAATTCTGTGTACTTTGACATTTCCATTCTTTGATACTTCCGCAATGAAAACAAAGAATTGTAATATTGGTATTGATGAATAAAGATGATTTTGATCTCTGATTTGTTTTGAATAACGAGGTAGAACTTCTTAGTTTATTATCATACATAAACACAGACAAATGCTTCTATAATTCCAAAAGACATTTTATTAAGACTTTAGAAAAAACTTACAATATTAGAGTTCCATAGGTTCTTCGTGTTTCCTAAGACATTCTTCAGGGCAGGGTACAAATAAAGCTCGAGTATTGACTTGTTCTTTACATAGAGTGATTTGAAGTTTTTCATTGAGACTGAGTTCGTTATCGAGACCAAGTAGCTGACAGCGTAAAAGATATACGGAGATCCATGGCATTTTGTAAAGTTCTTCTACATCTAGGTTTTCCACGAGTAGTGAAGAGGAACATTCATCATATAACACACACCAAGCTTGGTTTCTTTCATGCATCTCGACTTCATCCACAAACATACTATTTTCTAGCTTTCTCGCCATCTCAATGTTTTTAAGAATAAAATTCAAATGACCCGCGCTATAAATCGATTCGTACAACAAAAGACTCGTCCAAACGTGCCCAACAATAGTCCTATGACGTCACTGGGTCACCATGGCAACTCCAAAACACTCGGACCCTCACTTTATGCTAATGAGGAATGCCACACTAAAAAGATAATTAAATCCTCCGCAAAATACTCGATTCCTCCACACTCCACCGCAAAAATTAGTAAATCCACCTCAAAAATCCGGATCGTACGGTGCATTCCCTACTACTGATGTGCTTCTGGCGCCGCATTATGAAGTAGGAGGGGCACTAGTGGAAGGAAGGCAAAGCAAAGATTCTATGGCAAACTGTTTGGCAAAAGCTGCAAGAATCCTTAGAAGAGAGATATTACAGGTATGTAAAATAATAAACACCTGTTACGAAGCTGATTGTTAAACAATATGTTCATTATCAATACTTAGGAACCAATAATAATGATGAAATAAAATTTTATGTTTACATTTTTAGAAACAAATATTCCTAAATAATGACAAGTGTTTTTGATAACAGGGCCATTTTGTCCTCGTTCTAATGTAATGTGACAAGCTGCCGTCTAATGAAAAAATGACGATTATTCAGGCAAATATTTAATGTGGCAAGGAGGTTTACAGTACCGATGGCACGCAAGTCCTTAGTACAGCAACCAGAGAAATAGATATTTTGAAGCCCTGTAGTCATGAAGAGGCAAATACCAGGTTGATGCTCCATGCCCTTGACGCAAGTCTTTGTGGTCATCAAAAGATTTTGATAAGAAGCAACGACACTGACGTAGTAGTACTTGCCATATCAACTGTACGAATGCTGCCAGCAGGAGAACTCTGGGTGAGTTATGGTCCAGCAAAACAAATCTGTCATCTTCCCGTTCACGAAATAGCAGAAACCCTTGGACAAGAGAGAGCATCGGTATTACCAATGTTTCATGCACTAACAGGTTGTGATACGGTCTCGTTTTTTTGGTGGTCGAGAAAAGGAAACAGCATGGAATGTTTGGAATGTTTTCCCTGATTTGACACGTGCACTGCCAGTGCCAAACGTTGATGGTGAATCCAGAGAATGTCAGTGATGAAAGCATAGCAGTAATCGAAAGATATGTTGTTCTCCTGTATGATCGAACCAGTAACCAGACAAACGTGAATAAGGCAAGACAGGAGCTGTTTTCAAAGAAATACAGACCCCTAGAGAGCATCCCTCCAACACAAGCTGCCCCTTTCAACACATCAAGAGAGCCATATACCAAGGTAGTCATGTATGGGGCAGACGCTGCTAAAGGAGCCGCTTCTGCCAAGTCGTACTAACTGGGGTTGGAAGGATGTGAACAATGTGTTTGCTCCCGTTTGAACTACGCTCCCGCAAGCCAAAGACACATGCTACGAGCTGAATAAGTGTGGATGCAAGGCTGGGTGCAAGGGCCGCTGCAGGTGCATAAAGGAAAATCTTGCTTGTACTCAATTATGCAACTGTGGGGGTAACTGCGAATCAGATTAACTTAAAGCAGGTAATGTAACAAGATTGATTCTTCCCTTTAAAACAAGTAGGTTCAAAGAGCAAATAACAGACTTGCGGTAAAATAAGGTAGCACAACGTAGCCTAAACGCAAATCTTGATCATAATTGCATTTGAAATTACTTAAAAATAAATAAGTAAACTAAGAATAAGAAAAAAAAAAAAAAAAAAAAAAAAAAAAAATCAAAATATACAGTTTAACATATGAATTTGCTGTTTCTTAACACAGGGTTCCCATCTAAACGACAGGAAGCCCAATGCCAATTAGAAACCCCCCTAAAGAGGTCATTTGTCTAAGATATCACGCCAATTCGATTTCTCTGACACAAATATTCAATGTTTGTTAGTAATCTGGAAAAAAAAATCACCAATAATAGTCTGTTTTTAATTTATTTATATCTAGAGCCTCGTTTCCATGTTGGTATATTTAAACATACTCATATCTCGGTTCCCTGTTGCAGGTTTGGCTGGTTCCATATCCAGAAATGATTATGTTAGGCAGATTAGTATTTATGCAAGATATCATGCTTTTATCATTAACTTGAACGATTTGGACGATAGCACCCTGACTATTTGAACCAGAGGAATGTTTGTCATTTTCATCTTTGCCCAGATAACGTTTGATAACATCATCAATGACAAAAACAGGAAAAGAGGTGCGTTTAAGAATGTTGGTTAGGTTCTTGAGATCCGATTTAAAACCGTTATCAGTATTATTGATTTTGTACGTTCTATCCACTAAAGTTTTTATATAAATTTATCCAAAAGGTTCGCAACCCGCTAGATTTTAATGGCTTACCTAAATTACATAAGCCACGTGGTAGCAACGAACCACCTCCTTTTAGACCTATTGTTTCTTCAGTTGGAACTTACATTATAACTTAGCTAAATATTTGTGTTCTATTCTTAATCCTATCATACCAGATACCTATTCTATTAAGGACTCGTTTTCTTTGTTAGCGAGTTTCGTGATCTTACATTTAGCAATAAATTTCTCATCTCTTTTTATGTTTGAAAGTCTCTTTACTAATATCCCTCTTAATGAAACCATAAATATCGTGGTTAATCTCGTCTTTTAACATAATCCTAATTTCCCCATAAGTAAAAGTGATCTTAAACAATTATTCGTTTTTGCTACATCTCAAACACATTTTTTGTTCAATGTTAAATTTTATGATCAGATAGATGGGGTAGCCATGGGAAGTCCTTTAGTGCCTGTCCTAGCTAATCTCTTCATGGGCTATCATGAACAATCTTGGCTTAACAACTATAAAGGACCTAAAGTTTTATATTATAAACGTTATGTGGATGATACACTTTGTCTTTTCGACAAAGAAGATCACGCCATGTCTTTCTTTAACTTCATAAACTCTCAGCATCCTAACATCAAATTTACTTTTGAAAAAGAAGTCAACAGTAAACTTTCCTTTTTAGATGTTCTTATAAGTAAATCGGTAGATAAATACATAACCTCTGTCTTTCATAAAAAGACTTACACTGGTCTAGATCTCTTAACTAACTTTTTTAGTTTTACTTCCTTTAAATATAAACTGGGTCTCGTTAAAACTTTAGTGGATAGAATGTACAAAATCAATAATACTGATAACGATTTTAAATTGGATCTTAAGAACCTAACCAACATTCTTAAATGCAACTCTTTTCCTGTTTTTGTCATTGATGATGTTATCAAACGTTATCTGGACAAAGATAAACATGACAAACATTCCTCTGGTTCAAATGTCAATGAATCAACAGGCGATGTTCATTATTTTAAACTTCCTTTCATTGGACAATTCTCTAAAGTTACTCAATCTAAAATAAACAACTTATGTAAACATTTCTGTAATGACCTAAACATCAAACTTGTTTTCATTTCATTCAAAATTAAAAATTTTCTCCCTAATAAAGATGCTATTCCTATGTCTCTTAAATCCTCTGTCGTCTATAAATTTACTTGTGCGGGATGTAAATCCCAGTACGTGGGTGAGACCTCTCGCCATTTAGCGACAAGGATTAAAGAACATGTAACATCTGATAAAAACTCACATATTTTTAAACACCTAAATCAAAACACTAACTGTAAGGAAAGTTATTCTTTGGACTGCTTCAAAATAATTGATTCGGATAAATCCTCTTTTAAACTTAAAATTAAAGAAGGCTTTCACATCACTAGAGAAAAACCAGCACTTAATGTTCAAGTACAACATTTTAAAACGTCCTTTTTCTAGTATCTATTGTGTACCTATGTAATTATATTTTAGCTGTCCAGTGTTGTAAGTTTACTTACATTATTTAACTTGTCAATTATTTTATACTTCATGTTAATAACTACTGTCAATCATATTTAGAGCTCATATATTTTCAAACTAATAACGAATTTTCTCATTCTACTGAGGATGACATTGTGAAAATGTTGAAACATGTATAGATTAAAAATGTTCTTCGTATATCTGAAATGTCTCATATCTTTACTGTAAGTTATGGACAGCAAAAAGGCCAATGAGAATGTGTGAAATTACCTTGCTATATAATAAAATTATTATAAAACAGTTGATAGATATAATAAGCTTAAACACCGTATGAATTGGTGGTTGTTTACTGATGTTTCGGACGTCGTCCTTCATCGGAATTCATTCAACTCCAACGAAGGACTAACGTCCGAAACGTCAGTAAACAACCACCAATTCATACGGTGTTTAAGCTTATTATATCTATCAACTGTTTTATTTCAAGACACCGACGCAGTCTAAACTAGTTTTTACTAGTCTCTACATTATTATTATAATCTTATTATGTGCCTCCAATAAGTAGCCAAGTGATAATATTTAGAATATTTTTGAATGAATCATTAACCTCATTCTTATTGGTTTATTGGAAATAATTCATACAAACTAAGAGCAAGCTATTTCAAACTTTAGACTTTACAGGCTGCATGTAAGCTTTGGATGTACCTTTATGTTTGACAATTTCTGTATTATTAGATTATATTTATAATTTAAATTAAAGTACATGTACTGTCATAAGAAGAATTACATCTCATTGATAAATATTATTAATACTTGCCTTTTTCTGATTCTGTAAACTAGTAACTGTCAAGTTTATAGTTGGAAGTTAACTTTAAATGTATAAATCAAGGGAAATCAGCTAAAGCATACCAGTTGATAATAATAATGACATTAAGAGGGTACACATAATAGTGAAAAACACCTAACAAACCTGTGGCCCTCTATATAATTACTAAAAAGAAAGTATAAAATATAGCAAAAGAAAAAATATAAACATATATAATATACTGTGATACAAAAATAGAAATTATAGTTAAATTGTGAATGACAAGCAAGAAAATATATCAGTTTAAATATTCTCTCCTCAGTGCAAAGTAATTGTAATCCTTTTTAATTATTAATAAGTTAGACATCCTTCTAAGGCAAATATAGTTGAATAAGTATTACTGGTCTTGCATATTGATTATATATTTGCTTCTGGATTCAGATACAAAAATTCTCCTGACTTGCTAACATGCTTAGGTCTGAATTTCAAAAGTTTTAGCCTGATCAAGAGAAGAGAAGATCTTTTGGTGAGGCAGATTATTTTTTTTTGACTTTTGAATAATCAAATTAAAACAGTGACCTATCAAGAAAAAGAAAGACACTGTAGCACAATAAGAATAGTTGTGATGGACACCTCAGCTCCAAAGGTTGGAAACCTTTACATCTTAATTCTATTTTTTTTTACTTACAGTTTATGTGATAGTATAGTATATTGAGAACTAAGTTTTTCCCTTTTTCTTTTATTCTTATGCACAGTATTAGAGTGCTTTTAGTCACACTGTTGAATAGTTGACATCACCTAAATTAGATAACTAACTTACTATTTTAGGTGACATCTCCTAAATTCAAAATTCACATGCCAATGGTCTGAATATCCAGGGGAAACGATGATACAATCGACTGTCTTTTCACACATTCTCTGGTAAAGTAAGCCCCCCATATTCGCAGAACCATTATTTTGGCATGCATGTATTTACTATTTTAGGTGACGTCACCTAAATAGCTAACTAAATTAGATAAATTTATCTAACTATTCAACAGTGTGACTGAAAGCACTCTACTAGCTAGCTGCTAGCTCTCTATGGTTTGCAGTTGTTTTTCAAATTCACACTTTTATCTTCTTGAAAGATCTGCAAGAAGAACATAAGTATAATATTCACATTTTAAATTTCTAGGAGTCAGTAGTAGCAGCAGGTGTTAGTATTTGGGAGACAACTTTATCATTCAGTAGTCACACCAAAAGAATAAAGAAAATGTCATAAATTTCAGTCTGCCTAGTGTAAAATTTGACTAATATTTGCTTCATGGCATCTTTTATATTTTAGACAGTAAAGAATATATATATTGTATAATTTTTATATGTATAGAATACATATAACAATTATAGATATATAAATTTTGGTATGTGGGTATGTGTGTATGAAACATATCTTTAGTTGTTATAAAACTGGTTTGTACAGGTTTTATTGGTAATCATTGTGATTTATTGAGTGCCATATGTAAATTAAAAGTTCTTGTGGTCTAGAATTTCATGTATATTTTGAATTTTATATTAATGTTTTGTCTACTATTGTTCAATGAATGTTATGTTAAATTTTATGTTTTTGTTAATATTAATTGCTTAAATAGGTTAAGTCATATATACGACATGAGCAGCCGTGTTGTATCAGAATTTACAACACGAGCCGAAGGCGAATGATTGTAAATCTGATAACACGGATGCGAATGTTGTAGATTACTTAAACAACGTCTAGGTATATGCTCTCATATTCTACTGATTTTTTTCGAAATGAATCAAGTTTGGCTGAGAAAATCCAAGTTAAAGTTAATGCAAATGAAGATGATTTTGTATCTGAATTATTACAACCTCCTCCATGGTCAAGTTTTGTTCATTAATTATTCATGAGTTGCTTAAGCTTGCTTATACATTTTTTTAGAATAACCAATAAAAGGAAATCTGTAACACCGTGAAGAAAAGAAGAAAAATATACTTAACTTTACTGATGTTTCGAGCTTTCACCCTTCGTCGGAGTAAGATTTTTTAGCATAATCATGATAATTATAACCTTATTCAACATTACTAATTTCATAAGATACCGTCTCAACAATTTTGAAATAAATGACATATTCAATAACCATTACGTAGCCAGCAGTGTGAATATTTCAATCTGGTCTGTGTTGTCCAATCACAAACTCAGTCTTAACAAATGACTTGGAAGTTATCAATAAAATTAGCAGCCAATGAGATTTTACTGTTACTGTTCATATTTTTACTGAAATAGAGAATTGGAATTGGGTTTCATTTCAAAGCACACGTCAATCATTTGCCAAATGGGACTCTTTTGTTTTAGATTTGGCTTGTGATTGGACAATAAATGTTATGTGGCCCCAGTTGAAGTAGTCGAACTGTATTTATCAGGACCCTTTTGAATCAGAATATAATACAGAAATAGGCTCCCACAATAAAACTACAGTTACATGATTGTACAATGTTGGTAAATACCCCACCCCACAAAGTGGTGCAACTACAATAAACATCAAATCTCATTAAACAAATATAAGAAAGACAAATGTAACAAATGTAATTTATTAAATTTCTACAGCCGTCTTGTGTGAGCTATCAGTTTTCTCTTCTGTAACAACCAGTGATATTCAATCAATTATCAACAAGTCCAACAACAAATGTTGTAGTCTCGATCCAATCCCGACCTGGTTGCTAAAGAGTTGTCTGCCATCATTACTACCCATTGTCACTAACATTGTGAATCAGTCGCTTGCATCTATCATGCCATCGTCTTACAAGGAAGCTATCTTAACACCTATACTAAAGAAACCTGCTGATTTGGACCCTAACCCTAACCCCTAACCCTAACCCTAACCCTAACCTATGTGTATTTCAAGTTGATTTGATTAGCCAATCAGAAAGGAAGCAATATGTGAAAATTTTTTACCTAACGACATGAAGGCCTGACCTTGACAACATGATGTCATGAGTATATTGTTTGTACATTGAAACTATATAGTAATCGATAAAACTCTAGACCTTCCAAGCTCAACCAAAAAGCACAGTAAATCTTCAATTTATCCCAACCACCTGGAGCTCGGGACATTCCTCGCATCCCATCCCAGGTTGGAGGATTTACTTTAACTAGTGCATATTTATCTCTATTTTCTGTTTATTTACAGAATGAAGCAACTAGCTCTTTATTACTTGATGAAGGTTGTACATCATCAGCAAGTTTTAGGTTAGGAAATACATTTCAACTCTTTGTGATTCTTAATACCACATACTGAATGTTAAATTAACATCTCAACAATTAATTTAAAACTTATATTATATTATACTCTTATAACTTATATTATATATATATTATGCTCTTGTTTCTATTTAGCACAACAGGTTCAGTTGAGTTTGGTTCTGAAGAAAATATTGGTGATTATAAATCAGAAAAATTGTTGTAAGTTAAGAAACCCTAAGAATTATATTATTGGATTGTTTATATGTTTTTGTGGACGTAGAGTTTTACAATAAAAAGAATTACGAGAAGTTGTGTTAAGTTGAATTGTTTATTTTTGATTTTTTTCATTATTAATAAATTAAAATTGTATTACTTATTAAATTTTCACTGTCATCATATACAAGGTGCATGGAAGAAATCAATTAATTTAGATCCTTGGATCAGCACTTGATATAATTATTTAACATTTTTGTTACAGTTGGTTACAACATCCAAGAGTAAGAGAAAACTGCAAAACTGTTACTGCTGCATTTTTATTGTTTTTTGCAGGATTTGGTAGGTCATTAAATATTGATTGTTTCATTATTTTATTTTATTCTTTTCACAATTTTTATCACCCCCCAGCTGCTGGGGCAAACTGTCTTACCTCAAAAATTCTCTATCACAGTTCAGAGTAACTAGTGTTTACTTTTAATTAGTTAATATGTTAATTGTAATTAATACTAATTATGCAGACACTTCCTCTTTTGATTTGTTAGTATTCCTTATTGCTGGAATAGCTCTTGCATTAGTCAAAGAAGATGAAGAAAATGGTAAGTAAATTTTATGAGCTCTAATAATTTCTTTATGAAAGTATCAGAAACCATTAGGGGATGTGGCTGGCATTGGCGAGTTGACGGACTCACTTCAGCGAGACAACGTTTGGTTATTTATAGCTTTATTGCTCACTAAAGAGGTCGACTGAAAGGGAATCAGTGACCGTACAATCAATACTAAATACTACCTTCGATTATGATTAATGGATACAAATGTGCTTTAAATGATTACATAACAATCAGAAACTAAGTCATAATTCACGAGAATTACAATGGAAAATCAATACACTTTAAGACGTTTGGAGGCCGATAATAACAATGTTATACTAAGGAAATACAAGAAAGATACATACCAACATTCGCGGCATTGAAAACTGTCCTACTCGAGTGAAAGCGTGGACGAAAACTGAATTTGATACTATGCACTCGTCATAGGCTAGTGACGTAGCTTGATGAGTGATGCGCGCGTGATGCTTACAGTAACAGGGGACAGTATAGCAGTAGTATCCTAAAAATTATTGGCCTTACAGACTGATATCTTTAAAAACCTATCATATTTTCTGGCATCGCATCAACCAATTATTTATTGTTGTTTTTAGGCCACAAAGCAATAATATTTTTTGTCTGTGCAGCTATCTGTATTATCCCTGGAGGTATGTTTTCTTTCAGTATTTTTAATATTAAAATATCCTTAGTTATAAATATTCCCTGAAAATATAATTATAGCTTCCCAATGACAATATTGTTAGCACTGATTCATTGATAACTTGTGACATCAAAATCCATCTAGTTACAGCAATTTATTAAGATACCTGGTCTGGTAGCTTACAGCTTGAGCTGTCAGGCTCTTTTTCTACTGACTATAGCAGGAAGGAGGGCAGGGCAGGAAGAACTCAATCCAGTTTTTAACAATTAGACTAGTATTATTTTAGTAGAAACCCACCAGCATACTACCTTTAAATTTATACAAATATTTACTGATTAAAAAAATTTTTTTTACACAAAACGCCAGCTTTTTCACTACTCACTATAGAGAGTACAAGAGCCAATCGGAATGCAGGATTCATGATAGTATGCTAGTGAGTTGCTACTAAATAAGGATATTAATTTGCTGTGGCTAGTCCAATTTACAAGGATGATAATTTTGCTGAGGTCTGTTTAAATTTTGTATGATTGTATCATAAATGTTGAAAAATGATCCACTGGTCTCAATGAAATGTTCTCTCCCTTTTACAGGATATCATATTATCTACATCTACAGAGCAACAAGGGGTGAGAGGGGCTATAACTTTGAGAGCATTCCATCATTCAAATAGCTACAGCTGCAAAATTTAGAAGCAGACCTGGACAATCATTGATTGATCATCATTGTATATAACAGACAGGTCTTGGAATGCTTTTTTCATTAAAGATATTGACTTATAATAAATTAAAACTTTTTTAATAATTCCAATATCTCAAATAGACTTAAACAGCATAATTGTATGCAACATTTATTGTACATATTGTTAAAAATGTTTTATTTTTATTATCACCTAGCATAAGATATACCTATTGATAGTTAATAACTCATTAATAATAGTTAATAACTCATTAATAATTTATCATGCATGGTATTGAAAGCAATGTATTAATTGACAGAACTGAAGACAAGACAGTTGTCTCACTGAAAAGCATCCAGATTGCTAAACTTTATATTTTATCTGGAACAGACATTGTAAGACAAAAGAAATGAAATACTTGACATATGAAAACCATGTGGTCTAACATACAATCCCTCCCAATCCCCCACTCCATAGCAAGCCATGTTGACAAATGCAATATGTTACTGCACATGAGCAAACCATTATTTGTAGGCAGTTATTTACAGTTCTATCAGCCAATCAAAATGACAGAAAAAGTCATTTAAGTGATAATTAACAATTAGACCGGTAGCCAGAATGGACTACGGGTCAATTGACTCGTGGCCCATGAGGGCGAGAGGTCTAATTGTTTTAGTATCCACCAACTTGTAGGTCAAACTTAAAATAAGAAACATCTGCAAATTGTGATTCAGCCACCATTCTTTTTGTTTTCAAAACCAGCGCTTTTCTCAACCATGGGCTATCACGAAAAGCCCCCTAGTAGAGTAGCCAATTGGAATGCAGGATTTGTGATAGCCCACAGTTTGGTGGATTACACATTAGTAATCTTAATTCCATTGTTTGACTATTAGACTTTAATAAGTAATTTTTATTTCAAGGGATTTGTGACTTCACTCTATCTAGCCGATATATGAGTATAATTGTAATAATAATTATAATTAATATTTATCATTAATTATTATTAGAGTGAAATTAATGAAAACCACTCTAAAGGCCTCAAACAAACCCTTGGTACAAATCACTAATTTTCATTTTCCTGGTTAGAGTGATAATAAATATCGGTGTCGAAGCGAATATCTTGAAGGATTAATGCAATTCAAAATTTTAATATTTGTTTGGTCGACCTGTAACACGTGTAGGCTCGCTTTGTTTCAGATTTCTATTGTAGTCTTTCCAGACTCCGCAGTCCATTGCGCGTCAGTTCATCCTTGTTGTTCAATTCCATAGTTCTGTTCGCGTCGAGTGATCAACTGTGCTTTGTGTAGATTTTGTGAATTCTCTTTCGATTTTTAGCGTAAAACCCGGACAGAAATGCCTAGGAAACGAAAACACTTCGATGAAGAAGAGGAAGAAGAGGAAGAAGAAGCATTTGAAGCTGAAAACGGAGTGCGTGGAAAGAGAAAAGCGGCGATGGAAGCGCGCGCGAAAGCAAAAGTAGTGGCCCATGACGATAGCGATGAGGGAGAAGAGGAAGAACACGACGATGAGGAAGAAGACGAAGAAGATGACGAAGATTTTGACGGAGAAGAAGACGAAGAAGACGATGAAGCTGATGACGTTTCAAAAGAAAATGGAGCAGATGCGGAAGATGATGAAGACGACGAAAACGAAGTCGATGAGGACGACGAGGATGTCGATGCAGATGCCATCAAAGTAGACTGTATTGAAGCAGTACTAGAAGAACCTTCTAAAGGTAAGGGTTGACTTCTACAAACTGAAACATTCTAACTTGTATTTTATGTTATTATTTTGTTTCCGTATTTGAAAACAAAATCAGTGCTAGCATTATATTAACTTAAGATTAGAGATAGAGCGTGGCATGCATGTCACCGGTCAAACCAGTTACAGGACAAGAAGGATGAAACCCTAGATCGTGTAAAACATTTCGATCCAGACGCCATTATCGACTTCTAGATTTGATTCATGAAAATATCCGCTTCTTTACTTTGAATTCTTCAAACGAATTTTAGGAAATCAATTCATCACTACTATAACTTTAACTAATAAGAAACTTACTAGAAAAAATTTACAAAGACATGCTATTGTTCTGGTCGGTTCTGGTCACAGCACGTGCCATAAAATGAATGTAGAAAGCTTAAATTATTTATGCTTCATCTTTTTATTACATTTGTTAAAATTCCATGAATAACTTTCTAATTCTTTACTTTAATGGATAACATATACTGATATTTTGTATTTTTATCCTTCTTGCTTGGCTTGGCTTGTCAGACGAGTTTCTAACTTGAGCGTTGATTGGATGATGCCTGATAGTCCGAGGCCCATTTGGAATATGAAAAATGTGTTTCGTTCAACTCACCACCACAGTACAAACGTTTGAGACCAGATTATGGCAAACTAAGACCTGCAATCGCATTTACTACCAGGTTATGTGACTAGAAATGTGACTAGCCTGCATAGCCAGACTCCCGGGGAGGGGAGGGGAGAGGAGAGGGGAAGAGAGAGGGGGATCAGGGGAGAAGCAAAAGGAGAGCCTGCAGGAAACCCCAAGGGTTTTTGGTCTCTTATGGTCACCAGAGGCCTAAAATTTCTACTGGTTGAGACGGTGTTGATGTGTGCTTTTAGCAAGGGAGTTAGCGTCAGCATGTAGATAAGAATGACAACTATTGTAAATCTAAACTTTTAAAAGAACAACAACAACAACCCATAGAAGAACTCTTGGCTGGCAGAGACGTGCTTGCTGTTCTACTGACTGGGTTTGGTAAAAGTAGAATCTTCGAGGTATTTTCTCAGTGAAAGAAAAAGTGTTGTGCTGGTGATCATACCATTGGCAAGCATGCAGAAAAATGGTGTATCTTGTCCTCTTTACATGCATTACAGAGTGTGCAATATTGCATTTGGACTTAGTTAACATGTTAAGCTAGCACGAAGTCAAAGCTTTCACTATGATTTTGAATAATAGCTCAGATTGTTTCAATCAAATTCAGTGTTGAAGAACCCAATATTAATATCAATTAATATTGATATTAATATTGATATTGGGAAGTACCCAATATTACACACCAGAGTTGTTGACAGCTGAAATATATAGATACATAGCATCACTTTTCAAAACTGAGTGCACATGTGCAACTGTGAAAATGCATTCTTGGATATAATTTCATATCATGTTTACGAATGGCTTATTTTCTGGTATCTCACTCGTAAAAGCTTAGATTTGTATACTCCATAACATACCCCCCCACTTCTCCCAGTGAAAGTAGTAAAACAGAAATCTTGATTCTAGCACAGAAATTAGGTTTTTCCAAACCAATTTTGTGTGGAGTCTTGTTTCCATACTAAGAAGTTAAACCATCTGTCATTTATAAGATTAGCCATAACTCATGAGTTACACCTCCATTTGAATCTACAAATTGACTACCATTAGTAGTTTTGAGGCTTTCTTGTGCAGTAGACATAACATAGTAAGTCTTTTTTGGTTTTCTTTAATACATGTAATAACCGAAAAAACTTACTATGTTTTGACTGCCATTGTTCACAAGGTCTTGGTCTGCCATAATCCGATCTCAAACATTTACTGTGGCTTGGGTTGAACCAGATCATTAGAGGTATCTCCCATAAATTGGACTTTGAAGTATTGTCTATCTAATTTTTTTTAATAACTTCACATTCAAACTAAATGGTTTTTTGCGAAATGTTCTTATACATTTGGTTTCTATTAATTTCAGATGTGGCAGGCTATGTTCTTAAGAAAGATGAAAAAGCAAAGCAAAAACTAGAAATGTGGTTTTCAGAAGAAATGAGTGAGACAGTAGGTGATATAAATGAGGCTTTTTCCACCCACTATGAAAACAAAAAACTTCCAGTTCTACAAGTGACAAAATTTGATGTTATTGAGGAGACAAATGAAATCTACCAGGTGAGATAGCCTAAACTTTTATTTTTGCGTCATGTCAGTTGTCATCATAAGATATGCTAATACAGCAGGTCAGGGAGAGAAAGTTAAATTTGGAATTTGTTTTTCATTAGATCGATGTACTTGAAGCCAAGTATGACAAAGCCTATAGCATACGAGAAAAAGAACAAGACAATGATGCAAGTAATCTGGCATGGGACTTGTATGCTCTGGTACGAGTGGATGGTACAGAAAAAACATGGGCAACACAGTACTTTATACCTGAAGAGGACTGAGGTGTTAGACTCTCTCTGTAGAAAATATTGACTAAGTTACTGAACTGTCAGGTATTCATGTCTATTAGATAGACTGCTGTTTTGTGATTTTTTTTTTCACTGTTTTTACTGCATACGGGTCACCCACTTTGTAAAGATATTTTGTAACTACAACACTTTGTTTGTTATGTAATATATCTTTTGTACAATAAATCTGAGTGTACTCCTGTTAAAACTGTTTGTTACATTGTGCTGAGTTATCAAATTTTCAGATCTGCTGAGGGAGGGGAGGAAAGTGAACAGATAAATTAATGTATCAAAAAAAGTGTTTTGAATAATTACACTGTTGTCAGTGTATACTACTTTTATTAAATTTCTTATTCAATGACACACATTTCATGTATTCTGACTAATACAATCATATTTTTTAAGCAGTACACTACCATTACTGCAATTATAATGGTTAAACCTTCCTTCTAAAGCTAGCTTAGCTAATAATCTAAAACATTCCCTCAACAGCTACTTAACACTTTATACTTGGGAAATGTTTATATAGAACTTTTGATTCTCTTTAAATCAAACAAGTAATGATCCAACTTGTAGCGGTCACCTAACTTTAAAATATTTCCTTGGAATGTTTTAATTTTACAAAAGTCTGTATCTCTAACATGGCTTGGCCCATGTTGATTTGAATCAACTCTTTGACAACTGATACTCTTTGCTTGTTAATGGCACATACCGTACACCCATCAAATGCTTCTTTGTAATACTCCCATCCTCATTCTTGTCAATTTGCTCAAGCCATTGGTCTCCATGTGATGGGCCAACAGGAATGAAGAGCCTGCCTCCTGGCTTCAGTTGTTTAATCAGTGGTTCTGGGATAGGATGGGCTGCTGCACCAACATGAATGGCATCATATGGAGCCTCTGGAATAAAATTTATAGACCTCAAATATTAAAATAATAGTACTTTGAACACAAGGCAATCATATTAAAATATATTGTAGTAAAAGAGTCAGAATCAGATGCACAGCTGCAGAATCAGAATAGAATGGTTTCCATTTTTTCGTTATTTTTAAACTCCAAGGTTACATTCAGATTCCAACTCTTAATTTTATTCCCATCCTATGAAAAACACCCTTTTAAAAGTTTATAGAATTCCTTTTACTGAATTATATGGAAATATGGTGACTTTGACTTGTCACCATATATCCACCAATCTTCTGATAATATGGTTCAATACCAAGACATTTCTGTAACTTTATGCATGTATCAATGTTAAGCCTGAGGGGGGGGGGGGGTTGGGCATATGTGGGATATTTGATCGCTACCCAGGAAGGGAAATTTATTAACCAAATCTGACTCATTTTTCTTTCCCCAGGGTAGGGAATTTTCACAGAAATCATTGAAAAATACAAATGCCCCTATGCTGTCCTCCTATTGGGCTTAACATTGATATATGCATAAATTACATGTAATATAATAGCTATACCTTGTTCATAACCCTCTCTACCATCTCCTAATACCAATATAACTCTCTTTTCCCCAAGTAAGTCTTCATTGCCTTTAGCAATATTTTCCCTGGACATTTCAATGAGCTCAGGAATGTGATCAATGCCTACAACTTTGCCAGTCTTTCCAGTCATGATTGCTATTGCAGCCGTTAGGTAACCACTTCCTAGAAAGAAAATATTTAAGGATAATGTATATATTTATGACTATTGACTTACTGTAGGGCCATGTGGGCTGGGATTTTGTTCCTCCTACCCCTTTGCTAATTCTAACACTGATAAGTGCATAAGTAAGAGTTAATTACCGAGAATGGAGGCAATTAGACACACATCCTGAGGGTCGTAGGCCCAAGGGATGCAAGGGTTATTGCAGATGTTCAAGGTAATTAAGTGTCTTATTGCATACTTGAGAAGGTTTTCACAACAGGCAATTCTCGAGAGAAAACAGTGCAATATTACATATTCATACAATAATTGTCTTTTTCAACAAGAAGAGCATGTGTAGATGATATTTACATCAGAGTGAATGCTTTGCGTCATCCCACATGGAGAAGGGGATCAAAGAGATTACCAGATGACTCTTGGGCTTGCAAACTTTTGAGCCAGGAGCAGGGTTGACAATAAGCCAAGGTCTTCCCAAGAGACTGTGAAATGAGTGGTCTTTTGTTGGGATATGTTTTGCAATCCTGCCTTGGATACGTTGAGTTTGTAATGAACTCCTCCATTACAAATTCAAGGGATGTATCTAGTTATAGACCTGGGTCTATAACTAGATATAGCCCTCATTAACATGTATTCATTGGGATATAACAGAGATACATCCAGATGAATAACAAACAAAATCGTGTCAAGTATGCAATAATAGACCATCATAACCCAGACCTTCTTCCCCAGCACAGGCATCCTGTTGTCTGAGTGGGATTATTAAGTTTTCCTTTATCCATACACGAATTTCATCATAGGAAACCAAATGACACATTTCATTACTCTACGTCTCCTTTTTTAACCTTTGATTCATGAACTATAAACCCTGTCAAAACAAACCATTTGATCATAAGTGTGGGGAAAAACAATTCAGTGCTACAGAAAACAAGATAGATACCTGATCCAACATCCAGTACAGTAGCTCCTTCAACCAGTTTGTCTTTCAGCATCTCTAAAGCATGGGCATGCATGTGTGGAGCACTGATGGTCACACCATAACCAATGTACTGAGGAGAGTCTTGATAAGGATGATGACTACAGAAGTTTCCCCGGTCTACTTTCTTCATTGCCGACTCAACTTCATCTGACTTAATAATTTTTCCCCTTTTTAGTTGAGAAACGAGGTCATTGTTGTTTACACCATGTGAAAACCACTCCATTCCCGTGCTTGAAATAGTGTCTTCTGTTTCTGATGGGATTTCTGTGCTTTCAACGAAATGTTCCTCGAATGCTTGATTCTCTCTCTTGGGACAATTGCTGTCTTTTGCTGTGCAGTGATCTTTTGATGATATACTTAGTGCAAATACGTAAAAACTAAGAACGAAGCTAAGAGCCAACAAAATACGCCCAAAAACCAGAGAAAAGTGCATCATATGAAAACATGCACGTCCATTACAACACTCGTAAGAATATACGAGTACTCCTCGAGAACCTTCCGAACCTATCACGAGAGTTTGCCGAAGATATAAAATATTTCTATCATGGGTTGATTTCGTAGCTTTCTTCTCTCAATACTTATCAAATTCGTGAAAAAAGTGTCCCATACAAAGTAGTTATAGGAAACGAGGCTAAAACATGTTGCAGATGTTTTAAAATCATGAAAAAGGCGGAAACAAAAACGTCAGGTCATACCAGCAAAGACACGATTGAAGTTGGAACAGGCATGAAGCTTACCATTCAAATGATACGGACTAGATTCCCGTCAGTACCACAAATAAAAACTGAGGAACTAGATCAACTGATTAAGAGCTTTGAAGCAGGGAATACACAACGGCCACTCATTCTGCTGGTGCGTTTATAGAACAACATCCACTGGCAGCCGGTTAAATTTTTGAGTTAACAAATGTACAATATTGTAAAGATTGGAATGTACTGAGGAACTAGTGGTTTTCATTGAAACAGGAAGGTCACACGATGGCAAGCAGTGTCCTAACTCCATGTCCTTTAGTGTATCCTCTTGTTAAGGGGAGTTAAGGCACTGAGGGCATTTGGACCAGCAAAGTCAATCAATAATATGATAAGATATCAATTGATGCCAATCCAATTAATTGATTGATACTGGAAATCGATAGCCAATCAAGGAGCCAAATGTTTGTTACCTTGATTAATCAATCGATAAATGGTTAAGAATTATCAATTGGTGTCAATTGAGTTTTAGCTGAATCATGTGGCATTGTGTGACCAAATTATCACTGTCACTTGTCACTTGTCACTGTCAGCAATATCCCAATTTTTAACAGAATATCAGTCAGCGATTGGAATCGAATGAGCTTTTTTGTGACTATTGAATGACCATTGATTGATCAACCTCAATTGGCTAATTTTATTGATTGATATTGATTTATTGATTGGATTTTCAATAATCAATTTTATTGACTACACTGGGATTTGGGGAACCTGCTGCAAGTTGTTATAGTCTGTTACAGAAAGTTTGAAATTCTTTAGACTTTAAGGCAGCAAATCAACAATTCTTTTGTTTTGCAGCAGGATTTTTAATATCATGCAAACAATGTTGTACTCTCTCTCACACACACACGCACACATAAACATGCTTTATGAAGGAGATGTCAGTTGTTGGAGCCACTTTAACAACATGTCACCATTGACCAATCAACGTGGACAATGTTAGGTATTTGGTCAGGGCATTTTGCATAGGGTTTACCATATAATAGTTTTCTTATCATCATTTGTTACAGGATGTACGTGGCCAACACGAATACCAAGTTAGTCACTTGCCAAGAGCCATTTCAGTAGATCCTAACCTACATGACATGGGTGTAGTTTTGACATTAATAAACTCTCAAGGTAAAGACTGATAAGCACACACATTTGTTAGCATCGTTAGAGAAGGTGACATGCAGTTGAGCAAGGCGATGTTATAACTTGCTCATTGGAGTTTATCCATGCAGACCCTCCCCCCAAAAATAGGGGATTTTTCAGTGTTTTAAAAATCATGTCTTTGTAACAGCTTTTGCAAACTTCATTTGAATTTCAGTTTTGACCTTTGCTCATCAAGATCTTTCAAACCTGTAGGGTCATATTTCATAATGTGAATTTTAATATTTTTAACAGTTGATGTCATTTTCCTGTCAGTAGAATTTAAGAAAAATGAAAATCTTAAGCCACATGATTTTTAGAACTATAGGTTCTAAATTTTGACAAAGTTTTATTAGCGCTAGCCTTAGTATAAAACAACAAACATCTTTGCTGATTTCAGGGTCTTTTGTGCCTGACATAGTCCAAGACTGACATTATACTAAAATCCCAAAAAGCCATACACAAGCCAGCAGAAAAAATCCATATAGGCTACATATGGGAGTACCCCCATGGGCAGACTACATTTACAACCAAAATCGCTCAACTGTTAGCAGCCAGGAAAAAGCGATCCACTGGATTTGAATTTGGATCAATCAAAATGATCACGTGACACTGCATACTTTTACGCGTGCAGAAATGTGGGGTGACATTTGGCATGTCAACTCTGCAGTTTTATGCCAAATATAGAAAACTTTAACATAAAACTGCACAGTTTACACACCAAACATTACTACCACATTCCACTTGAACAAAAGTATGCAAATTTGTCACATGATCATTTCAATTGATCCAAATTCAAATCTGCTGGATCCTTTTTTATCTAGTATACACAGAGCAAAAAAGAGAGAGGCAATTCTGCATGATAGTGTCCCATACCATCTAAATCAGTCTTGTGAGCTTTTCACAGTCAAAGAAAATGCATGCTTGCATATTGTTTTCCTCAAAAGTATTTTTTCTTTGCATTTTAGTGTCAAACCCTCAAGACATGAAGACAGTGGTTGCTTACTGTTCAGTGGGGTATAGGTCGAGTAGTTTAATACAAAATTTGATCAGTGAGTTAGCAAAACCAGAATACAATAGTTATAGACATTCAATTGATCTCTACAATCTCGAAGGGTCAATTTTTAAATGGGCAAATGAAAAAAGATCCATCCTTTGCTGTAATAACTTAGTTGCCACATCTGTTCATCCATATAACATCATTTGGGGAAGACTGCTAAATCGTGAGCTACATAGCTATGAACCTAAACTGTAAGTAAATGTTATATGGTTAAACTGAACAAAATCTTGACGGGTTAACAGTTGAAATCCCATTAAGACCTACAATTTATATATATTTTACGTTTTCTGCCTTCTAAAACAAACCACTACTTTCTCAACCTTGTCGCCTTTCGTGACCAATACTGTTACCTCATTATCATCTGTTATCGCCCTTTTATGCGATGCGTGACCTACATCCAGACAAGATGGCTTCCCAAACCGTAGGTACAGGTATGAGGTTGGTAATGGGGTTTGTACGATCCAGATTTCCCACAGTACCCCGCATTACAACAGACCAACTAGAAAAAATAATGGGAGACGAGAATTCGTCCCGTCGACTTGTGATATTGGTGAGTTATTTTGGTGAAGAAGTACTTACCAGTTTATAAATCGCTCAATGATGCATTTAAATCAACATATAAGAAAAGAGTAGAGACTAGTGAAAACTAGTTTAAGCTGCGTCGGTGTCTTGAATATAAAACAGTTGATAGATAAGATAAACTTG
>WUAP02190663.1:0-19906 GCA_015163945.2 Stichodactyla helianthus | reverse complement strand
CCAAAAAAAATAGGAATGTGCCCATGTGAATTCCTATTTTGCCCCCTTCCCGGGGAAATACCAAGGGTGAACACCCCCCCCCCCCCCCCCCACACACACACACACACACAAACAAACAAACAAAAACCAGAAAAGTGTCCTTCCAGACTCCTATTGTACCCCTTTCATTCAAGAGTGAGTATTAAGGGTACAACCTCCCCACTATAGCTGCCTAGCCGTATGTGCAGGGCTATAAATTTCACGTTGCATTGTATCATCATGAAAGTTGCGGTGCAGCAAGATCATGCATATCTACGTCAACCAATCACGTGTTCACCTTGCTATGGCAGAGGGCACTGTTCTATTTTTGGGGAGGGGTCGGGGGAGTAATTGAGGTCGTCTGTATGTGTCCTTAAGGCTCGGACACACGATGCGACGTCCCCTGCGACGTTGCTTGCAACGTGGATATCGCACAGTGTGTCCACCACTGTTGTGCGTGACGTCACCGGCAATGTCGCAGAAATAGAGATGAGTTCTACTTTTGCGACGTCACAGTCATATATGTAAATTTTATCATTTCAGCTTCCATCAGTCCTGTCTCCGAATGTAGTCTTGATTACAACGACAGCTCACAGCTTGTAAAGCCCGAAAAGCCCACACATGATCCAATCGCAATCAAGGTGCCAAAGCCCAAGTTCCTGTTGCCATGGTGGTTCGTCTTCGTGGGGTGGTTCTTGTGCATAACGACGTCGCTCGTTGCAGCCTTCTTCACATTACTTTACGGATTAAACTTCGAACGTGAGGTCCAAGAAGAATGGCTGATGGCTATGCTCATCTCTCTGATTCAAGACATATTTATTTCTCAACCTCTAAAGGTCATTGGTTTCGCTTTGTTTTTTGCGCTTATTCTCAAGAAACCGGACAAAAGCGACGAGAGTCTTAATGCGGAGCTGGCGAAGGACGAAGAATGGCTGAAACAGAATATGAGAGGACAAAGACGAAATGCTCTGATAGCTGAACAGCCAAAGTATATGGCACCAGACGAGGTAAACAAAACTAGGACAGTACATTGTTAATTAGATGAGTTGAAGACTGTTTATTATTTTCAACTCTTGCGAGACCGCGAGAAGACTGTTTTAAAATTCGAGCCCGAGACTTTAACTTTTTACCAAATTTGAGCCTAGGACTTTTAGCTGAGCATTTTATTTGGCCGAGTCTTAGTTTGTAATTTGTGCGAGCCTAGACGTTTCACAAGCTCAAGCTTGTTTGGAAAGAGGAGGTAGGACATTGTGGGAGCTAAAATTCCAAGAGAATTAATAGAACAGTGTAGTGTGGTTCAGTTAAGGAGATGGCTACTGTGCAGAGGAGCAAAAACTACAGGCAACCATAAACACGTTATCTTAATTGCCACACGTGAAACCACACATAGACCTTAGTACTTCGAACAATCCATAAATGCTTTGCGAAACGAGAATGTTGACCCCCTCTTTTTATTGCAGTTTTTAAATGTCCATTGCATAATTAATGCCCATGCAAAGTTTCAGGACGAAGTTATTGGCAAACTTTCTTTCAAGGGAATTACCTTAAAAAGTAGAGATGGCCTCTACTTCGTGCAACAAAAATTTGTCGCGCGACAAAAAGTTTTTGCGCGCGGAGTGGTAATACGAGCAATTCGCCTTTCCCAAATCGAGCGAAGGACTAGGTTCGTGTCGAGTGCGCAAAGCATCTATGGATTGTTTGGAAGGACAGAAATTACAAGGAATGCAAGGTAAATAAGGAATATAGACGCTGTTATTAATCCTGAGATGCTAGTCCTTAGCAGTTCGAACAACACTCATCTACATTCCTTATTTGTCTTGCATTCCTTGTAATTTCTGTCCTTCCAAACAATCCATAGATGCTTTGCGAACTCGACACGAACCTAGTCCTCCACTCGATTTGGGAAAGGCGAATATATTCTCTTCAACTTACAACGCAACGATGACAAGTTGCACGATCGATTTTGTCACTTATACTAGTATTACCGCAACTTAATTAACATCTTAAGTAAAAAATTTCGTGCGCCTTTGCCGCAATGGTGAACAACAACACATTGCCCGGCTTAAAATGTACGAACGAACGAATGATATATTGAGAAAAACTCCTAATCGCTTTGTTTGTTCGTTTTTCAGGCCATGCTCAAAAAGGCCCGCATCCGTCGCTTCAAGGAACGAAAAATGTATTCTGTTATACGAGAGATTGTAATGTACGCCGTGTTTGTGTGGGTCGTACTCTTGATTGCGTATGGACACAAGGATCCTGATGCGAACTCGTTGAATCAAGGAATCGAAAATATGCTCACCGGAACCGGAAATAGCTGGCTTGTCGATTACAAACCCAAAAAAGCCAGAAACGAAACGAGGAGAAAATTCCTAAAGGTACGATGAAAGGTCACACAATTTCATAGGTAAAAATTCATTGGATGACGAGGGAATTCCATGTTGAATTCATGAAAAAAGGCGATATCTAAATCGTTTTTCTCGTGAAATTCAATAAGGAATTCCCTCGTCATCCAATGAATGAGCAAGTTTACTCCAATATTGCCATTCCCTTGGACATTGTTTCTTTGTTTAGCTGTACGTTTTGATCTTTTTTCCAAATTCAGCCCCACAAAAGGCCTTTCCCACGATATGGCTGTGTAAGTCCAGTACTAGCCAAAGCCTCGATTTCCGTAGCAGTGTAATCAGCTACTTTTTTTTTCTTCTTTATTGTTTAATCATCCCAAAGTCCATTGTATCAGATTAGTACATAGCTCAGTGCTTGATACTACGCACTGAATTCAAGGCTTTTGGCTAATACTGGAGTGGACTCAACCATCTGTCTACTCATACTTGTTTCCAGTTCAACGTTCAATTTCGGAAAGGCGAATTGGCTATGACACATTTTCTCATTCCTTTAAGGTGAGTGGTATCGAGAAGTTCTGGAAATGGACAAACAATACTCTCCTTCCAAGTTTATACAACGGCCCTTGGTACAACGGGAAGAAAGACATAGTCGGGTACATGGCTGACAGGACCTCGTGGCTGATTGGAGTTGCAAGACTCAGACAGTTACGAGTTAAGACAGGTAGGACTCTCTCAATTTGGAAAAGGGGAAAATGCAAAAAGTGAAAATTGAAAATTGAAAAAGAAAAGATAAATTATGGAACCTGAAACAACCTCTGGGCTGATCTTAAAACAGGGCTTGGCTAATCACAGATCGAATTGGAATCAATAGTCTTGTTTCGCATTCGATATATAATTACCGCTGAAATCCTTTACCACAGATTCATATGTACAGGTTTAGCCTCGTTTAAGACTAAGACTGAGCAAATAATTCATAAATACCAACGGCAATGCGAAGAATGTACAACTTGAACAATACAAACAATTTTAAAAACATAAAAATTCCACGGATCTTCACTAGTATTTATGGTGAGTAACATATTTAAAAACGAGGATAACCTTATGCAATGAGTCTGTGGTCATTGAAAACAGTGGTTTTATGGAATGTGAAACAGGACTATTTAGCGTGTTGGGTTTTGCGGAGGGGGAAAAACTGGAGAACCTGGAGAAAAACTCTCGAATCAAGGAAGAGACCCAACAATTAAAAAACTCTACTCACTTGAAATGCCGAGCCCAGGAATCGAACCCGAGAACCCAGAAGTGATAGGCAAGTGAGCTACCGCTACGCCGCCATTGATTTGGATTCCCTGAAGGAAAAAGGAAAAAAGGGAAAGGGAAAAAAGAAAAGTGAAAGAGAAAATCCCCGCCCATGTTGGTCCACAGGGTGACCACTATTGATCATATTAGACATTCTAAAAGCTGTCACTCAAACATGTGATACTATACCTTTTTGCTTTAGATACCTGTCAAGTGGCAAGAGTGTTTCAAGGTTTTCTTGGTGACTGTAACGAGCCTTACTCTTGGGACTCCGAAGAAACGACGAGACAATTTAGACCAGGGTGGCTACCAGCTCTTCCTAACATTACAACACCCAACCGCCCATGGCAGTATAGGAAGGGCGTCGAATTAAAATCGCTTCCTTTCCTTGGACGCCTGGCCTTTTACAGTGGAGGGGGTTACGCCGAGGACCTGGGACCCACAGTCGAAGAAGCCAGGAGAAAGATCCAGGAACTTGAATCGGAAAACTGGATTGATAAGCAAACTCGTGCGGTGTTTGTAGAAGTAACGATCTACAATCCACACACTAATATACACTGCGTTGCTTTTCTTATACTCGAAGTATCAGCTAGTGGAGGGGCTTTCCCTTTCGTTGAGCTCCTTGTAACGAGAATAGATCGCTACACTGGACAGTTTAAACTATTTGTGCTAATCTTTGAGCTAGCATTTGTCCTTTTCACTCTGTTCTTTACGTATAAACTCGTCAAAGGCATGTTGAATATTGGACCGGTTTATTACTTAAAGGAGTACTGGAACTGGGTAGAGCTCATCTTGGTAGCTTTCTCGTGGACGTCTATAGTGTTGTACTTCGCGAGACTTAGCATCAACATTCTGACGCAAAGAGAGTACCGCGCGAACCCACAACAGTTTGTCAATTTCCATCCACTGGCGGCAAGCGATCAACTTTTTGCTTACATCTACGCCTTCGTCGTGTTCTTAGTTTCGCTGAAATTTCTGCGACTGTTCCGCTTTAATCGAAGGATGTCACTTCTGGCCTCGACGCTGAAGAACTCTTCTAAAGAACTAATGTGCTTTAGTATCGTCTTCGGGATTGTATTCATGGCTTTTGTGCATTTTTGCTATTTAGTTTTTTCCACTGATCTTTACATGTTCCATACTGTACTGTCGTCCGTGGAGACTTTGATAAGCGTTATGCTTGGGAAGTTCAGTTACGAGCGCCTTCTGGATACGAACCGAGTGCTAGCTCCTGTGATGTTTTTCTTCTACAGCTTCCTCGTAGTCTGGGTGCTGATCAACATGTTCATCTCTATCATCATAGAGAATTTCCAAGAAGTCAAGTACAATAACGACCTCCAGTCGAATGAGTACGAAATAGTTGACTTCATGACAGACCAGTTCAGAGTCTGGCTGGGGTGGAGCACTTGGGGGTTTATTTTCTCGTCTAAGAATAAAGTTAGAGACTATCCAATGGGAAAACCCAAATACAAGAAGAGAAGAAGGGTTATGCAGGCTGAACACTTGAAGGATAGAGTAGATCGACTGGTTACAATGATACAAATTGTGTATTTTGAGAAGGACGATTTTCTCCGCAATGATGGAGAAGTGACATACGGAACTACAGAAAATGCCTATTACTACTACTGAAAACCAGACACTTCGCAGATTTAAGCTTCTTTTAAACAAAGATTTACCTTTGTCTGGCTTCTTCTTATGATAAATAATACACTTTTTCTTCCTTTTTTGGGGGGGGAGGGGAGGGGGAGGTATGGAAGCATAAAACTGGGAGAAAAATTCAAAAATTATAAAAGGGAAAAAGACCAACATTTGAAGGGGCACTTGAACGCAAAATCGTGCGAAATTTAATTCAGCTGAAACTTACCTGGAATTATCTTTAAGAGTCTAATAATCACTGGTTAAATTTTTTTCTTGATATTCCAATGGGAAGTATTATATTTTTTACATTTTTAACGGAGTCTGTGACGTCATTTACTCAACAGTAAACACCGCTCTATACATTTCTTTGTAAATAACTTCTTCATTTATTTTATTTTATGGAAAGCCCAAAGGTCGCTTGATAGACTTAAGGCACAGTACTTGTGATCAGAATTTATAGTTTCGTTTCTTTTCGTCAATACAGTGTATGAAATTAGTGGATATTTTGATCACAAATTACAAATGACGTCACAGACTCCGTTAAAAATGTAAAAAAATATCATCTTCCTATAGGAATATCAAGAAAAAACTTTAACCAGTGATTATTAGACTCTTAAAGATAATTCCAGCTAAGTTCAGCTGAATTAAATTTCGCACGATTTTGCGTCCAAGTGCCCTTTGACTATAATTAGAAAACGAAGGGAATAATTTTCTTCCTCAATTACAAAAAGGCTTCGAATAAAGCAAGTCCTTCAAAAATAGATCTTAAAATTTAAAAGGCGATGCCATTTATCATGTTTCAATGTCATGAAAAATGTTACCCCTTTTCATTTGTAAATACATGCCTTATTTCAGATAATTAGTCACAAAGAAACTAGAGGACTATCACAAATCCTGCATCAGTTCTGATTGGCTACGCTTCTATACACATCTTAAACAAACAAACCAACAAAAAATTGTCTTTTCCTCTCGTTTTGAAAAGGTTTTCCACCGAAATTTTGAACATGATTTTCGTTCCCAGTACCGACGTTCTTTTGGTCTCCAACGAGACTGGAAGTACCGCTGAGCGAATTCTAGAACCTGTTTTAGAGGTTTTGATTTTTATATTAGCCAATCAGAAAGTAGTGTCAGTTGAATTCGCCCAAACTGAGCCCTTCGTCTCTTGGTGAAGACCAAAAACGTGGGCTCCAGGAACGAGAATGAAAATTAGAAGAGAAAACAAGAAAAAGGAACATAAGTGCGTACATTCTTTTTCTATTTCTTCTAATGTCTTTTTCTCTTCTAGATGCATATATTTCCTTCCCAAATTTTAAGCGGTCTTCTTGCATAACTGTAAAATATTGTAAATAAACTAAAGAGAACTGAGCTGTGGACAAACGTCATCAAATTACATTCAGTATTTAAACATTTTTTCCCCTTTCCATTTCTCTCTTTCTCCCTGCCGCCATCCACTCCCTCTCCTGCTCTGTGGGTGTAATCGAGTCTTTCTCAGTGACAAGCTGATTTGTGTCCCGTATCAGAAAACATTCCGTACCCAGATCGTTCATTTTGATCGCAACCTGCGCAGCCAGCATTCTTCCATTTAAGATTACTTTTCAGGGACTAAATCCAATCTTGAGAGGCAATTTATGCAGTCAAACTCAAGACACATCTGTCATTTTAAAAGTTAGTTTTCGCCAGGAACAAGAAGATTTTTCTTGGCAGTCGGAGTTTCTTGGAGCTTGTTTAAAGGGCTTGCCGAACCTTTTAAAAATGTTTGAACTTATTTCCTTATTTCCAAGCCATGATAGAAACAAATGAGCATGCACTCAGATGTATTTTTAATCATCCATTTGACGTTTTGTTAAAAAAATAATAAGCTCTAGCAGGCCGGCTCTAGTAAATATTCTTTTTTGACAATGACAAAGATCTCATATGAATAGCGTGAGGTATTCGTGAAATTGAAGAATGCTTCCTTCTGATGCACAGCTGCAGTAAAACGTCGTTGCATAAAATTTGAAATAAAAATAAAATTGAAAACCGTACAAAGCATTCTTCGATTTCAAGTCAAATGGATGTTTTGAAGTCTTGTGCGCATGCGTGTAAACCATAAATAGCGATGCGCATCCTGTGTCACCACTTGGTCAGAGGAATCTCAACAAGAAACAGAATCCTTGGACATCAGAAAACGCGTTAAATCAGTGAACCATAGTGTCTATATCATAGTGTATACACCAAATTGAAAAAACGTTGTCGGGCCAAAAAGATTAAATTATAGAAGGTAAGACCGGGAAGGATTCTGGGTAAATAGTTCATGAGGCCCATAATATGGGTTGACCATTGTTGTAATTCTCGAATATTGCTTTCTTCGACAATTCGAAGCAATGTTCAAAATTTGGAATGTTAAAAAATATGCTATGCATATAATATCGGCCTTACAAAGTACTTACCCATAACCCCTTTTGGTCTTACCTTCTATGATTTAACCTTTTGCACCCGACAACGTTTTTTCAGGTGTAGACACACACGGCCAGTATACATTGCAATAGGATGTTTGAATGATGGCGTGATTTACTACGACTACCAGAATGCCTTGTGTGGCTTTTATTGTCAGGCAAATATTATCAATTGCTCTTTATCATTATGACGTCAAGGCTTGTTTATGAGGGGGACAGAATCGTCCAGAACAACAGAAAGTTGAACAAAATTCGCTCTACTAAAAAAAAGTTTACTCTCAAATTGTCTGGTTTCCAAATATAAGATGTACTAATGTATAATACACAATATTTACTGTATTTGGTGGCTGTTACTGCTTTTCTACGGTCCACAAAATGCATTTTATATCAATTTTCATTGTGTTGTTACTGTTTTGTCCCCCTCCCACGACCATGATCCTTAGCGTTTAAACAATAGATTGTTTTGATGTGACGTCATAGTGATATAGGTCAATTGTCTTTTTATTCCCAGGAGAGTAGAAAAATCTGAATTACAAAGCATTTTGACAAAGCATTCTGGTAGTGGTAGTAAAATGACGCAATCATGAAAACGTCTTAGTGCTTAGTGCTTAACAATGACGTACACGAGACCTCCAAAGGCCTTTTCTGTCGCTATATAAGAAAAAGGCCTAAGAGAACTTAGGGACCGGTCATTAATTAGAGGTGGGTGGGCTGGTGCAAATGGGGGGAGGGTCATTATTTTTCATGCAAACTCAAAGAGGAGGGTCACAAGGATCTGTGCAGGCCTTTGAGGGGGGATCACATCAATTTATGTAAGATATTATGAGGGGCAACAATTTTTCTGCAGTAGGAAAGGGGAGGACCTCTTACAATGGCTCTAATATAACTTTTCCCGAGCTGATTCCGAAGTTAGTTCGGAAGTTGCGAAGATTCGCGGCTAAGTGAACTTTGGAACTTCCATTTGAACTTGGGAACTTTGAAGAAATAAAAACGCGTTGCATAAGAAGCTGTACCCTGGTTTCAAGGCAAACATGAACATTATCGATCTCTTTCCGATACACCAGTTTCAGTTAAGGTTTGTTCTTGTCGTTAATTGACTCGCTATCAATCTATCTTTAATTAGGTGGTAAGAGCTATCCTCGAGGTCTTTCTTGGAGCTGGAAAGCCATTAAACAAGATCTTCAGCTCTTGTTTGAACCTCCATCCGCGCGCCGACCGTTCGAGCGAAGTTCCCAAGTTCAAGTTCAAATCGAAGTTCGCAAATCCAAAACAAACTTCGCCACTAAATAACAAACTTCTCCGGGGAACTTCGCAACTTACGAACTAACTTCGGAATTTGCTCAGGAAAAGTTATAATAAATGCAATGTAAAAAAAGTGAACATAAAAATTAGAATGCACCAGCCCTTCCACCTCTAATTTTTGAATCGTCTCTTATGTTTAAAGCTCTGTAGCTTATGCTACATGGATCAAAGAAACAAATAGCACGAATGATGAAGTTCTATATCGCTCCGTTTAGTATACATATCAATCTTTGAATCATCGATATATCATCTATACAACTATCTAAAAAATCTATGTAAATCGTTATAGACGTGATAATAAAATATATATCAACAGAGTATAATATATATCTAGCTGTTCAACAGCATCTTTGCAGTCTCATGACAACGGCTTCCATGAGAAACCCACCAATTTTTTTTTAAAAAGTCTTCTGAAGCCCAAGTTAGGGCATTTTATCATGTGTAAGCCTAATTTTGAATTTCCAGTTAAACGCTCTAATACTTTGTCGTTCAAATGGTTCTTTAAAAAGAAAGTGCATGTGTGTGTGTGTGCGGGGGGGGGGGGGGATGGCGTGAAGAATTATAGCCACAATCCCCAAAATCCTTTTGAAAATAAGGGCCAAAAATATAAACGATTTTTATAGTAAATTTGGAACTTTTCGAGTTTTTTTCCTATCTGTCTTACATTCTAGACACAGTGATTTTGAGAGGAATAACTATGCTTCCTATGGCTGCTTTTCTCCTACGACAAACTGATGAATTTCTCGCCTCTGTGATGACGGAATTCCTCCGCTAAGTTCCCAAACCTCTGCGCTCCCTGCACAGCAAGAGCAGCAGCTTTGAACCTTTTCTTCGACTTCTTAACGGTACCATCTTCTTCCAGAAGGTCTTTACTGAGATCCCCAACAGTGGGGCTTTTAAGACGCACCCATTTATGAGACAACGCTTTCTCAGCAGAAAGTCTCTTGTGGGGTTCTACTACCAATAGATGAGATATAAGGTCCTTGGCATCGTCTGAAATCGGGTCCCAATATGGTGACAGGAAGTCGTAGTCTCCTGCCTGGATCAAGTCGAACAGTTCATCCTGGTCTCGTTTGGCGCTTCGGAATGGCGGGAAACCGCAAAGCATGATGTATGTTATAACACCTGCGGCCCACATGTCGATTTTGAGGCCATATCCCTCCTCTTCGAGTATCTCGGGAGCGACATAAGTAGGGGTACCGCAAACGGTAAAAAGGGGAGCCTTTACTTCTACCGCGAGGCCGAAGTCCGCGAGCTTGAGGATTGTCTGCCCGTTTGGACGCTTGTGGACCTGAAAGAAAATGGTTTAGAACGCGTTTTTAATACATTAAATTTGGTATAGAATGCTATATAGCCGCCATGATGGTTTTCAAGGCGCGAGGTCTTCCAGGGGTCAAACTTTGGGAGAACAACTAATTTAATCAGACAATAAACATGACAGCTATCGTGAATACGGACAACTGTTGAGAAATAAGCTTGAAATTTGAGATATTTCCCAAAACGGACACAGGTTGGGCATTGGTATTTGATGTTGGTGCAGCAGGTGACATCCAGGTGTGGAACAACGCTTGAAACAACCCTAATCCACCGTCAAACTAATCATACAGATTAATCTAAAAGCACTTTGATAAACAAACACAACCTCTCACAAACGTCACCTCCTAATAAAACAGAATAAACAACACATCCGATCAACCAATCACGAAGCAGTATATACTTACCAGTAGATTTTCAGGTTTCATGTCTCTGTGTACAATCCTTTGCTTGTGTAAATACGCCAGTGCTTTGCACATGTCTCGAAAATAGGTTTTGGCAACGTTTTCAGTGAACTTAACTGAAGACGAAATAGCGTCGAATAAATCGCCGCCCTTAATTAGCTCCATGACAAGGTAGATATCTGTCGGAGTGTCGTAATCCTCGTACAGTCGAACTATGTTCGGATGGCGACATTTTCTCATGATCGAAATTTCATCATCAATCATTTTTTCTTTGCCTTTAATTTTTTTCTTGTCGATAATTTTGAGCGCGAATTCCTTTTTGTTTGTTTTGTTTGTACATTGTCGTACGATGGCGAAGTTCCCATCACCAATTTTTCGTCCAATATCGTAGACATCCTCTACTTTTTTATCGGTTACTCTCGAATATTCTACTTCAAACTCATGGCTTGTATATTCTTTAGACGCTCGCTTTTTGACCTTTTGTTCAGTTTGTTTTTCATCCTTCTCTTTCTCAATCGATTCCTTCAATTTGTCCTTCTCCTCAGCGACCCCCCGTTGGGAGACTTGATTGTCAGTGTTTACCTTTGTTCTGGTAGGATGTTGTGGTTCCTGAGAAGCAACCAAGTTATGTCCCATCCCAATCTGAGGCAGCTTAATGCTATTTGAATTCACTTCATTCTTCTCCTCGGTGGTTTTGTTGTCTCTAGTGCTAGGATGGCTTTGTTTACTTATAGTCTTTTTGTATTTACGGCTTTGAGGCTTTGGGGGTATGGCCGAGCTATTAACTTCAGTGTCAGCTGCTTTAGACCTAATCTCGTAATTGTTTTTATTTTTCTTTACCTCTAACTCTGGCAACATCGGTAAACAGTTATTCTTGTTATTTTGTTCGCTTGGTTTTCCGTCATGTTCCGGACCCTTCGAGGTTCCTTTGTTTTCCTTGTCATGCCTCATACCTCCGTTTCCAAGCTTCCCAGGTTTCATAGCCCTCTTGTTCGAAACTGTCGCCTTGTTATTATCGTCACTTAGAATATTCTCAATATCGTCGACCCGAAATCTTTCATTCCCAACAGCGATAAAAATTCCACTTTCATCATTGAACAAATCCATAACTTCGTAAATCTGCTTTCCTTTCGAGGTGTAGAGCTTTCGGACATTCGAAGAGCCGGTGACTCCGAGAGAATCGTTAACCAAATCCAGGAACTGGTTCACGCTATGAGCAGTTCGTTTACTTAGCAAAACCCTGACACTCATTCTAGGCTTGTGGCCATTTCGAATTACCGTGACATTACGGGCTTTATAAGAAGCCTTTTCTGAGTTCGACCTCATTGCTTCTGTTCTGTGTTCTTTGGTTTCAACACGACGAGTATTTGCGAGAGGAACATAGCGAGTGCTGTGATTTCCGTGTACCTTTGGCGGATTTGTAAGAGCTGGGAGCTCTATCTTATTCCTAGAGCCCCACTGGGGCAAAACCCCATTCTTCTTACCGTAATCCAGTCTTTTAAGTTTAGTATTTGAAGCACAAATATACGCTTTCCCGTCTTGTAATTGTTCTATCGCTTCGACACGAGTTCCGCTCTCTCTGTCCAAAAGATATCGAACTCCTTGCGGTAGATTTGTTATCCGAGACAGCTCCGATAACAGCACTTCAAAACTTCGATATCGTCGTGCAGTTATGGTCACGACATATCCGCTAAAGTACATGTCTCCATTCTTATAGAACGTGACAACCTTGGAGTCCTTCTTCATGTATTCTTCGCTAGACGAGTACTTGGAAGTGTGACGAACTGCTGTCATTGTTTGACTCGAAACTTAAAAACCCCAGTCGGTATTTACTGTAATCGAAAGCTTTATCTCTGTTTTTCCATCCCTGCTCTTAAAGAACCACTGAACTCCTTATCGACAATATTACTAACGGATATGAATTGTTTCCAATTAAAATATTAGTGAATCGATGCAATAAACATGACGAATCTTTAAGTCGATCTTCGCAGACGATATTTTTCTTTCTCAGCGGCGTATACTTCTTTTAAATGCTCTAATAATAATTCCAGTTTACCAACCTTGTATTATGGAGTACAGATAATACAAGAACATGCATCGTGCTTTATATGTGGCTTTGTAAATCGGAGACTTGCCGGGGCGATTTTTACACTTTTAGTATGCAAATCCTGCTTAATCGTTCGCTTCAGCGGTATGTTTTGACCCTGTTGTCATGGCAATTGTACAATAATTGTCAGACGTATTTATTCAATTTGAATGCTGTTTTTTTACAAAGTTTACATACGATTTACACGCGTAAAAATAATTCGTCAATCATTGTTGAAAAGATGAACAATCTTTCAAGTTTATAAACTAGAAATGCACGAAATCAAGTTAAGATAAAGGATTACTTCGTGTTTGTCGGTGTATTTCTCTCTGATATATTATTAATAAGTCTTGTATCTGTTTGGACAGAAATTCTCACTTTGTTTTCTAGAAACCTAATCACTAATAAAGCTAATTATCACAACTTTATAGGATAAAGTAAGGTCTCGGGATTGATAAAATAACAACCAAGATAAAATAAAGAAAACAAATATATATAAGTTGATGATATCGCTTCAAAAGACGTCCACTTCATTATTTTGTCAAAATGAATCGATAAAAAGATTTTCAGTCGTCAAAGAAAGTCTCATCAAAGCACAGCATATGAAAGCCCAGACGTCATTAGACTAAAATCAAAGACTAAGTTTGCTTTGTGGCTGACGACAAAGGACGCAACTAGGGATGTAATTGCCGACACTTAAGCTAACATCATAAAACTGGTTCGTACTTAATTTGGATTAAAGTGCCAAATTGACGTGAGACGATAGATGTATATTGTGGGCATGTAAGACTAAATGGGAGAATGCAGTGGAGAAATGCGTAGAAACAGAACAAAGAGCATTGTTTGAGGTGAATACTTTGCATCGCGGGTGTCACACAGGTGATAAAACAGACGCGAAGATTACTTTAGTTTATTAAAATGTGCCGGATTGATCACGAATGAATAAAAAGCCATTCAAGTGCCGCCTTAAAATGGAAAAACCCTGTGCGCAAGCCTGCCTGCTTTACTGCAATTCTCACCACTGTCTGTGAAGCAACCATACTTAACAGGGCTCAGGGGCGGATTCAGGAATCGGAGAAATGGGGGCGGACCAGAGGAAAGGAGAGCGGAAAACCGGCCTAGTTTGCAAATATGAAATAACACTTAAGTAAGAATAAAAGCCGCCCCCATCCCTAAATCCACCCTTGGGGCTGCATTCAACTATAGCTCTTTCTCAATAGTTATGGTAATTAGTGGTTTGTACGTGCATGGCATTCAGGCTAAGTACGCACGGAAACTTCCTTGTCCTTGAGATTTCTTGGGGCTTGTCTTTGAATTCCGAGTTTTTCCTTTTTCTAGAATATTATATTTGAATAAAACTTTTAGAGAGTAACTGAAATTGTACGTCCTTAGCTCGTTTCCATGTCAAACCAAATCATTTGCATTAATGATGGTTTTTGTATCCTCGAAACCTCCCTATGCACATAAAGGTTACTCAGGTTTCCTGTACATGTAACTTTTTTTCGTATCCTGGTTCTCTACAAGACACGTTTACTCGGGCTAGACTGCAAGGAGCTCGAGTGTATTAAGACTTATGTTAACAAGAACTCATATATCGGGTTTCAAGAATATGTTTCAAGGATGTCTGCAATTGCTTGGTTTAATTTGTAAATGGCACCTATAACATTAATAACTTGACAAGGATGTCAATGCTTACTAAGTACTGTTTTGAGAAATAAGAACACTGGACAGTTCTTCTATGGATTTTGTTGATTTTCCCCCGACACTAGTTCAAATATATTTACGTAAAATAACCACACACGACGTAATGTACATTCAGTAAAACAAACACTACCTATCCAAACAAATAGGCTGTGTCTACAAGAAACTAGATCAGTCAAGAAATTACAATATAACTTTACTTTAGGACCTTTATGCCAAATATTAGTAACTTTACCTAGTGCGCGTACCTTAGAGCGGATTTTGTACGAGTGGGGAACGATGCAGCAGATTCGTAGCTGTACCGAACCAGTACCCGGTAGCGGATTTAGTGGCGGGTGCTGGGGTGTATACCCTTCTAAGGACAGGAAAGTGCCCTTCTGAACTCCTATTATGTATCCTTTCACTTGAAAATACTACACAATACTACAGGTGAACCTTGTGCCACACTTACGGTAACCGTAACTACAGTTTTTGATTGGATAAATCACACGAAAATAATGGGAAGCCATTTCAGTGTTACTAAATACCGTACCGCGTACGTCCTTTAAGTACCGTACGTTTCCTCATACGAAAACCGCTCTATATTTTCCTCTTATTAACCGAGTATGAAGTCCGTACTGTAAGTTATGGACTGCGGGTTTTTCCACTGACTCAAGGCCTAGCCCGAGCCAAACGAAGTGAAAAGGACGAGGGCTCACAAATTACGGTATACACCGAGCAATTTCAACGTGGTTAATAAGATGTTTATTGGAATGGCTTTTGGCAGCTTTTCAGTTTTTTCCGGTCCGCACGGGAAATTACGAACCGCAAATTAACCAATCTCAACAAAACTACTTTTCCATATCAGATAATAATACACAGTAGACAGATGAAATGATTACTGGATTTAATGACAAAGAAAATAGCTTCTTTTTGCGATGACATGCTATACTAACAATGGCAACATTTTAGAAATTTTAATTACAGCGACTTTCGTTAAATCGCGCGGAACGATTTCAAAACTTCGATCGGTTTGGGTTTTTCTTAGCCGTCAATCATCACTTGGGGGCGGGAGTTATTCAAATCAACCAATGAAGCCTGGTTCACACTGGCGACATAACGCCATAACGCCAGCGACATACGCAGACTCAGTAGTGCATTTATCACCGAGGTGTGAGAAAGAGAAGCACCGCTAATGAGCAGTACCCTACTGAGTCTGCGTATGCTGCCGCTGTTATGTCATGTCACTAGTGTGAACCAGGCTTGATTTTCACGGATTTGCATAACTCCCGCCCCCAAGTGATGATTGACGGCTAAGAAAAACCCGAACCACGATCGAAGTTTTGAAATCGTTCCGCGCGATACAACGAAAGTCGCTGTAAAATGTCTAGTGACAGCGTTATCATTTGCGAAAATAAAATCTGCCACCGGTTTGAAATTAGATGAAAATTCCTTGAAAAACTCTTGACGCAGTAGGGTAGGGGAGATCTCCAGATCCTTGGGGGTTGGGAGAAGGGGAGTGGAGACGAGAAAGGAAAATGAAATAAAATGGGATTTCTCCGACATTTTTGCCATTTCGGGGCAGAAAAACAAGTAAAATGAAAATATGATTTATAGGAAGACATCTCTGGGAATGCGAATGCTTTCTGCCTCTACAGGGGCGGCGGAACCGGGGGGGCCGGGGGGGCACTGCCCCCCCCACAAAATATTAGTTTGCATTAATCAGAAACGACCATTGTAACCAATCTTTTTTGTCTCGTACTCGTTCTCAAATTTAAATTTTCCCTAATAAGAATTGATTAAACGTAAAAACACTATGTAAAAACTTTCTCGCATTAAAATATTGGGTTTTGTATTTTGTTGTTGCCTTATCACGCATTATTAGAACCTATTTATTGCAGTGCCCCCCCAAATATTTTTAGCTTCCGCCGCCCCTGCTCTAGTACTTTTAGATTCATTTTAAAATATCCTCACAAATAAAAAAGGAATTGTTAGGATTTGGGATAGATGATCAGGTACTGCTACGATAAAAGCCCATGCGCTTTGCGTAAATTCTTAAGTTATTTGGCTGCGGAAGGTTTGATTCAGTCTTTCCTCGTTATTAGAACTGGTTAGGGTAACCCCAGGTTGTCTTAGGAAGAACTCTGTTCTTCTGTCACTATATGCCTAGCATTAGCACTAGGTTCATCATACAGTCATGTTAACAGAGCTAAATGGGAAGGGAAAAATGAATAGAAAAACGAATGAAATGATGGATGGAATTGGTGATGTGAACAACAATCTCATCTTTGAGCATTTGGTTGTGTCTCCAGTAAAGTCATGACACATTCTATCAAATTGGTATGGAATTCAAAGAATTCCGGATTTTTCGTGGCCGACATGGTCTGGTTCACCATCTTTTCCAAAGCACTTCGCAGAGCCTGCAAGGTGTGAGCAGCTCTTGGTGAACACAGGAAGCCCATCCAGCGATCGCCGTCCACGACTAGAGTCACCTGACTGGGGTAGGGTGCTTCAAGAAAAGATGGGGAAACCAAGGCGTTACTGCTACATCTTTCTTTAAGCTTTCAAAGTAGAATGTTTTAGAGAACAAACCGGAAGAAAAACTCTCTTATTTTATCTCTTTATTTAAGTGCCTAGTCGTTCTAGCACTGTCGCACTACTAATTGGGGGCACTATCACTCACACACACACTACTAATACATTAACTGTTTTGAGCATACAACTCTCAGCTCACATGTTGATTTTTACGGAGGGAGGAAAACCGGAGAACCCAGAGAAAAACCCTCGTGGCAAGGGAGAGAACAACACATCTAACAAACTCTACTCACATGTGGCATCCGCAGGGCTCGAACCAGTGACCCGACCCGTTGGACCACAGTGGTAAGAGGCGAACGCTTTACCGCTACGCCACCCATGCCACCAACGGATAAGAAAACCAAGAAACGACCTTTTTAGCTTGTTCCCACATATGGTGCTCAGTCTCTGAATCGCATTCGCGGTTAGATAGACCTTTCAAACGGGGCAACCATATTCATTTTCAAAGGGGATTTGAAATCCTTTGTTCATACCCAGCTAAACTCGTTTTCAAGTGCTTGAATGCGGGACTGCCTGGTCAAAAACTATTGTTTTAGTCTACATGGCCGCCATGTGAGACAGAAGATAAACAGGTAAGAGGCAAGCGCTCTTACTGCTACGGCATTCGCTTGTTTGAAGCGATACCTTGTTTCAAGTATGCGGCAGCCTTTCCATACATTAGTGCTACGTTGATACGCAATTCCTATGACTATTTTAATGTAATTTTGATACGCTTATTTCAGAAACCGTTATCGAGACCAAAAGCGACAAGCAACAACCAAGACCGCGAGATGAGATGTTGCATGCACTTGAAATAAGTGTATAAAATATTCTTTTACTTTGACTGTTGGTCCGAGAACGCATATAAACTCACGCACATATACCTTTTTCAAGAATCGATAGGTTGTCACCAGCGAAGAGCAGCATCGCTATCGGGTGTATTGTACTAGAATCCCTTATGAACACTTGTGTCGATTTGACCTAAAATAATAAAATAAAATAAGCCATTTTACACATGTTTCTCTGCCACGTTTTCAGAAAAATTGAGCAATTATGGGAAACAATTCTCTCTTATCCCGCCCCTTCCATTCTGTCCAACAAAGCTTGCAAGCACTTTGAGATGAAAATAAAGGCCTCTTTATTTGCAGGGTTTTGTGCCCTTTCACCTAGTCACTAGTCTGCGCAATTCTGACTTTGTTGACGCTTTTTGAGATACCATCCGGTTAGTTTGATTCGTTTCCTAAAAAACAACGATAAATTGTACGCGTGTCTTCCAACCAGAGCGGGAAAACACGTGGTACACACGTCTACCGGAAGAATTAAACTAAGAGCGGGAAAAGTGAATTACCTCGATCGGAAGACCGAGTTTTCCGGAGCGTTCCGATCGGAATGACACATACCATTTGTTTTTCTAACCGGGTTTTTCCAGGTAAATGGAAAGCACCCCAGATTTCCAGAAAGGCAAGTGCTCTCAGGTAGTGTTTAATATTTTAGCGAAAGAATCTACCTATGGGATTTCAAAACAGTGAAGAGCTCGCGCGGCAAATTGCCATAAAAGTATCGTAATCTTAGACTTTATGATCACCTTTTCGTGGTAGACCAGCCATTTGGTGTTGAAGGACTTCTTGTCGTTGTTGACCGATGACGGGTGGATTGCTACACGTCCGTCATTCCTTAAACAAAATCAAAATCACAACAGTTAGAAAACAAAAGAACGACACTGTCGATAAGCAAAAACTAGTGAAGAAGAGGTAAGTGATGGTTAAAGACGGTTCAGTATCATTGTGATGCCAATGGATAATGTTGATTATTGATGATAGTGATGATGTTGGTGATGTTATGATGGGAATGGTGGGAGGATAGTACTTTTCTAAGATAGCGAACGTGGTGCATTATGGTATAGCTTGGGTACAAACATCTATTGTTCATCATGCCTTATATGGTGTTGTTTGTACCGAAGCAGGAAGACGCAATGCACCTAATTGTTTATCTCACAGAGAAGTTGTTGATGGGGACGGTGGTGTGGTGATGATGATGGTGATGGTGTCCATGGCAGTGTAGTGGTAGTGGTAATAATAATGGCATTTGTGTTTGTAGTGGATATGGTGGTGATGATGATGATGTTGATGGTGGGATGGATATGGTGGTTATGATGATAGTGTGTGATGGTGGTGATGATGATGATGTTGATGGTGGGATGGATATGGTGGTTATGATGATAGTGTGTGATGGTGGTGATGATGATGATGTTGATGGTGGGATGGATATGGTGGTTATGATGATAGTGTGTGATGGTGGTGAGGATGATGATATTGATGGTGGGATGGATATGGTGGTTATGATGATAGTGTGTGATGGTGGTGAGGATGATGATGTTGATGGTGGGATGGATATGGTGGTTATGATGATAGTGTGTGATGGTGGTGACGATGATGATGTTGATGGTGGGATGGATATGGTGGTTATGATAGTGTGTGATGGTGGTGATGATGCTGATGTTGATGGTGGTGACGATGATGATAATGATGATGACGATGCCATCTGAGATATATACCTATTTCAAAAATCGTTGTCGCAGCCGAAGCAACAGTCAACACTCCAAGGCTGCAAGGAATCTCGGTAATTTTTCTCATAAATCATGTCGCAGTACTGGTATTTTCCAAAATATTCGGTTTAACACCTGAACTACCACTGCAGCTTGCCAGAAATGAATATCGCAAACGCATGCAACCAAAATATGCTCTAGATGAATTAATTTTTTTAAAAATTACCGAAATCCTTTGCAGTCTTGGAGTGTTGACTGTTGCCTTCAGCTGC